>MNCI01034697.1:1917706-1928374 GCA_015680685.1 Gnetum montanum
AGAGCTGATGGGGTCATCGTTATAGAAGTCTACTACCTTCAATTCCCCGTCAGCGGTTGTCTTGAGGCGTTTTACCTCGTCAGTTAGTTCCTGCATCATTCTTTTGGCCTCTGCCCAATCCTGAGCGCTTGGGAGCATGGTGGTTTGGGCTTGCGGCAGGCTGTATGGGTTAGACTGTTGGACGGTGGATTGGAAGGCTGAGAGTTGCGTTGTTGGTTGTTGTGTTTGGGGGAAGTGTGCAGTAGATGGCACTAGGGGAAATACATTATAGAGAGAAGGTTGTTGCTGCTGTGGTCGTGGCTCTGCCTGAGGCATATGAGCTGGTGGCAACGTGTGGGGTGGTATATAGTGGTGGGAAGTCTGCTGCGACGTCATACCCATCATCGACCATTGTCCGGCCATGTTGTATGAGGAGACTCCTTGTTGGGTTACGGCAATGAAAGGGGATGTTTGCGTTTGGACATGGGGGATGTAGTGGGCAGATGTGGACACGGGTATAATGTGCGGCATTCTTACCGCTTGGGATTGGAACGTCACCCCCATGTTACTGTGAGGGGGCGGTGCTTGTGAGGATGGACCCGTAGCTGTAAAAGGGTTGCCCTGGGGAGGGACCTGGGCTAACGCGGATATCCCTTGTGATGGTGCTTGGGTGTGGGCAGAGTTAAGGGGTTGGAGGGTTATGGTTTCCCCTGCGTCTGGGTTAAAGATGGAGTTCATGTGGTTATGTGGACTAAGAGTATGATAGGAGTCTTCATGCTCAGATTGCGCAGCGAACTCGTCCTCTTCATCCCGTTGTGGTTCTGCCGTAGCTTGGTCTAGCGATTGGCTTCTGTGCAGAAGGAGCTGCGTAAAGAGCTCCGAGAATTGTTCCGGAATGGGAATTACGTCGTACGGGGAAGGGATGAATTCATACCCCCCTCTGTAAAAGATCTCAAATTGCCTTTTTACTTCCATTTCAGCCCGTTCTACCGCCAGGCCAGCTTGCATCTTAATGCAAATGAAGTTATACTCGTCTTGGCTTATAATGTTAGTGGCAGGGTCTCTCCCTTGCAACCTCAACGATCGACGGGGCCCCATTGTGGATTGCCCTCCCATATGTTGTGTGGTGGATTGCTGGGCAGCCGTTGTGTCTGAGATATTAACATTCTGGGTAGTAGCAGCGGTGATGTTGATGGGATTCATGATTATAGACGGTTTGAGTGTGCGAGATTGATGTGGATAACGGTGTATGCGACTAACGTAGATGAATCTACAGGCTAAGTATCTGGCGTAAACGCTGGCGTAAGCGTGTAGCGTATACGCTAGGGTCTGTCTGCAGTGTAAACGCTGGCGTAAGCGTGTAGCATATACGCTAGGATGTCTGGAGCATAAACACTGGCGTAAGCGTGCAGTGTATACGCTAGGGTTTGTATCGTAGACGCTGAAGAATCGACAGCGTAAACACCGAGTCAGGTTTGAACAAGGCAGCGAAAACGCTGATGAGCGTAGACGCTGATGAATGTGCAGTCTATTTAAGCGAAGGGCCCTCCTTCTAGCACCAAAAACTGTGCCGACCGAAATCGTTGGTGCGAGGCTGGAACGTTACAGGCACCGAAAGATCAGCGGACAAGCACGGTCGACCTTGCCTCCGCTTGAGGGCAAGCTGGAGTGGACAAAGGTAGAGTGCCTTGAATGGTCCGCACGCGGATCAAACAAGGACTTCCCCGAGCGCCACCGAAGTGTTATACGCTGGGTTGTGTAAAACAGGGCATAAACGGTGAAACAGGCATACAACGTAAGCGTAGAGGGGCGTAAACACTGTCGGGCGTAAACGGCGTAAACAGAGATAGGCCCAGCGTAAGTGTATGTAGGCGTGCACAGCGTAAACAGCGTAAACAAGTGTAAAGGGCGTAAACAGGCACAAACAGCGTAAATAGTGAGCATACACGGACGCGGACGGAGCGTAAATGTAAGCAGGCGTGAACGAAGTGTGGGCCAAATTGACGTAAAACTGTAAAGGAACTTGCAAGAAGCGTAAACAGTAGATTATAGAGTTAAAATGTTGTGCACCGGTCTAACGCAGTTGTGTAGAGACACAAGGTGGACGTAAAGCCCCGGTGGACGGAGGGATGCAGCCGGCTGACACGGTAGGCGGAGTGCGGACTGTGCTCAGCGTACAGGACTTCAG
The DNA here is from genome assembly GCA_015680685.1 of Gnetum montanum. Lineage (NCBI taxonomy): Eukaryota > Viridiplantae > Streptophyta > Gnetopsida > Gnetales > Gnetaceae > Gnetum > Gnetum montanum. The sequence goes on from MNCI01034697.1 coordinate 1,919,874, forward strand.
CGTAAGCGTAAGCGTAAGGGGTTTCTGCAGCGTAATTGCTCTGGGTCTGCTCTGGTAAATTTTTGCCGACCTTGAAAATGCGGAAAACTGGGCTATTTATAGGGGTAGGGTTACCGGGGAAATCGGACTGGGAGACACGTGGCGTATAGACCGGGCATTACAATTTAGAAACTTGGCATACGCTGGGCGTATACGCTACAACAGGCCAGCGTATACGCTGGGTGTAATACGCCGGGCGTGTACGTTGGGCGTACACGCTGGATGGATGCTGGGCGTAATACGCTGGGGCGTATACGCTGATGGATGCTGGCGTAATACGCTGGGGCGTATATGCTGATGGATGCTGGACGTCGACTTGCTTCAATTCTTGCTCCTGTTGCACCTACTGAGCGTATGTGAAGCGTATGCTGTCAGGCGTATACGCTGGCGAGTGTTGGGCGTATACGTTGAAGGACGTCCACTTGCTTTAATCCTTGCTCCTCGGTGTAATCTTCATGCTGCCATTGGAGATCCTGTCGTCGAGCGTGTGCATCTGCCGTGCCTGGCCGTGTGGGCCAGAGAGCTGGGCGTATACGCTGGGCATAGACGTCTGGCGTAGATGTTGGGCATACACGCTGGGCGTAGACGCTGGCACAACACTTAGTGAAAAACCAGTAGCCTGATTCTCAAAATTTGCTCTGTGTGACTTCAAATGTGGCTAAAATCGTCTGTGGGTCATGGGGATCCGCTTCCTGTCGGACAGATGCTAAACTCAAAGATTTTTATGGTGTTTCAACATGGCCTTAGAAAGATATTACTCATTGTTAAACAACTGCATAGGTCATGGGTTCTTCAAGGAAAGGCTAATGTATCACATCATGGATGGGCTCTTTAAGGAAACAAGGGAGACCCTAGGGATGTATGCCCTAGGTCAACTACATGAACTACGAACCCACCAATTCCAAGAGCTTATTAAGTGAGTTGCAAAAGAAGAAGGAGAAATAGCCAAATGGAAGAATGTTGAAAGATCTCAATAGGACCAAAATTTTAAAATAACAAAGGTCCATAAGCATGAAGAGGAGAAATCAACTCACCTCAAGGAGGTGGGATCATCTTTGCCAGTACTACAATCACTAGATGAAATTAAGGCAAAGATCAATAAGATGATGGAATGGGTACATGAAAAATGTGGAGAATATGCAAATATTATCAGAGATAAAACCATGCACAATCACTCTAACAACTAGTATAAAAAGAGGATGCCAAACTTAGAAATAGGATAGAACACCATTCATCAATTAGAAAGAAGGGTTGAAGAAAATAAGGATCGGAGCTCAACTACAAATCATAAGTATCAATGTGATGTTTGTCTATACGATCACCCCAAAATTCAATGCCTAGTATTGTCACATTTACGTGACCATTGGGAAGGAATGTTACATCCAAATTTCATACAGAAGTATCATGTTCAATCGTAGTGGTGAAATTCCTAGTTAAGGGGGAGGTCATCGCCAAACAAACTACACCCTTCATGTACCCTGACACCAAATGCTTATTATGTTCAACACCCTTTTTTCCCAATTGGATCGATATCCTCTACTTCAACTCATCATTATCATTCTCCCAAGTACTCTCAACCCATATCCTCTCCCACGGGATCACCACCTCAAGTTCCTTCCACTTCTCCTTACCCTCAATATTCTTATCCTTCACCTCCTTCTACATTCTCACCAGTTGTGCTAGAAAGTTTTGCACCACAACACGAACCCATGAACATTACTTATGCTACTACTGTTAACAGTAGTGGAGGTCCTCCATAACATCGAAAGCATCCTTTCTTTAGGCATGATCGTAGAAAGAGACAACATGGTTCTGAACCCATTGCATCCTCCAACTTAGCACAAGCCTATCATTGTGATGCATCTTCCTCTTCGAACTTGATGCATCGTGTTATCTCATCCAAGCCATCAATTAACACTCCAACAACCATGCAACCCAATGGATACAACCACGTAGGGAGACATATCGATCCTTGCATACCATCTTATGGTCATGGGTGCCATAGTGGGTTAGCTTCTTCTCACATGACCACATCTTATAATCTGCTCCACTATGGCTACTTTCACCAAGTGTGTGAACCCCAATTTGGGTACATTCCTCCCACCACATCAAAAGACACCCAGTGGTTTGGATATGACTAGACCTTAATGTTTCCAACATGCATGGATCCAAATTTTCCATTTATTAATTCTAGCCATGCTCAAAGGTTTATTCATGAGGGATAACCTCCATTCTAATAAGCAAAATTAGTAAATGTTTTTCCTTTTCTTTGATTTTACATTTTTTTTGTTTTCTAGTTTTTCACTTTTCAAATTGTTGTTTTTACTTTTTAAAGGGTAATCTCATTGGTGAATAAAATACTCATGTGACTTGTCAGTTGAGGTGTGTTCTATGCTATTAAGTCACAAGTGACTAATTATTTGGGTAGTGAGCCGACAACATCCACCCACCCATTCTATTAATAAGAGGTTTTACTTTGGGTATGATGATGTTTTTTTCATCATTATAACTTAAAATTAACTTTGTACTCATTATGCCTAGAGCAAAAAATGATGGACTAAGAGGGAATGGCTAGGGTGTGACATCAAGGGGACTTATGGATTCTCTTTGGTAACATCTGTATGTGATATCATATAGCTTGGTTATACTAAAATCCTTGCAGATCTAACAAAAAATGGGAGTAAGAGTCATAAAGGCACTCAATAAAGAAACTCAATGTTGTTCTAGAGGGTCCCACTGGAAAGACATGCATCCATGCCTGAAGGTTGGTGGCTTCTCTAGATCATCATTGGAAATGACAAAGTGCCAAAGTGGCCAGATGAAAGAAAAGAAAGAAGAAAAAAAACAAGGAAAAGATCAAGAAGAATGTGCTATAGAGAAATTCCAAATCACTTTTCCCTTATACAAAAAGCCAAGTGATTGTATGCATTGCTGTCATGATGCTCTTATGGTTGTCTATCATTAGATGAAATGATGCAATGTCACTAGTCTGAGGTATGGACTTGGTCTTGATTTTGGAGTGAAAGGCTAATGATACCTTAATTATGCCCCACACTTACGATTCATTATGCCCAGGGTATGTTACCTCACATCCCAATCTCTGCAATCCCTTCTACAATTCTCATCCCACTGTCCAAGTATTTCTAACTTATGTCTTGTGTGGCATTGAATTCATACCTCATCACGGTGGTATTTAACATGTGTGTGTTTTGTTGCACTAGTACAGATTACATTTAACCCTTTTAGTGCCTACGAACATTTTAATGTGTGGTTACGTAAGGGCATGATAGGTAGGAACCTACTTTGGGGAGGACCCACTTGTGTAACTTTTGTAATTTGCACTCATTGCATGTCACCACATCATCTTATACCCTCCGAGTACTACATTGCTGAATTTCTAACTTGTGTCTTGTGTGGCATTGAATTCATACCTCATCATGGTGGTATTTAACATGTGTGTGTTTTGTTGCACTAGTACAAATTACATTTAACCCTTTTAGTGCCTACGAACATTTTAAGGTGTGGTTACGTAAGGGCATGATAGGTAGGAACCTACTTTGGGGAGGACCCACTTGTGTAACTTTTGTAATTTGCACTCATTGCACATCACCACATCATCTTATACCCTCCGAGTACTACATTGTTGAATTTATTCTTCCCTTTATCATCATTTCAACTCGGATGTTCCTATGCACCATTACATATCATTTTTTTCACCTTTTTCAGAAGATTCATTATATAATTCCACTTCATTACAATTTTTGTGCCTTAATGTCTATTTAACATTACCCCAGACTTTCCAAATCTACCTTAAATCCTTTCTTTTTGGTCATGAAAATTCGAAAATTTATCAATTTTGTCAAGCACCCTATTCTAGAAGGGACATGATATCAGGTACTTGGTATCGGGTCTGATGTGATATTGAGTCCATGCTAGTGTGTACATGATATCATGTCTATAAAATCTATATATATGGACTCCCCTTCCCACACGTGTCAATGTCATTTTCCATTGTTCATGCAAGGGGAGTTTCAATTTTCTTCCATGAATTTTCAGACTTGTGCACCTATCATTAAACATCAATATCTTGCTTAATCCTCCTTTTGATCGAACTTGCTTAAACCCAGAGTGTTTAACCCAATTATGGAGGAAGGGTACGCTTGAAGTTGCACATAGTTTTTTTGAAATTCACTGTTGCTTGAGGGATATCATAAGGGATAAGTGACCTTAAGAAATACTAAAAACGTTATGCCAAATTAATTTTATTTCTTCACCCAAACCATGGAAATTATTTTTGGAGTCACCTGATCAAATTGGGCCTAACATTAAAAATTTTAGGGGGATTTTCTTGAAAATTTCTAACTTTGAATCATACTAAGCAAGAATTGAATTCATTAAAGGTAATGAGTAAGGTATAAATAAAATTTTGTTAAATGGCCTTACTAATAGTTGATCCTGTGTGATTGTAGATGGTCCCTGAATGAGGAAAACAGGGAGGACCCTCTTAGGGTGCATCCAAATGACCAAGGAGAGGCAGAGGCCAAGTGCCTCCCATAGAACATGTAGAGTAGGAGGCATAATCATTTAGCATTCATTAAGAACCTCCTATTATTGCACAATCTGAAAATGCAGAAGGTAGAGAAGGCAGGGCACCTAAACAGGGACATCTCATGTTGTCTCTGGAATGCATTCAAGCAATTCTGGAAAGGTCCACTTCAGCTGCAATGATCGTGGAACTCAAATTTGGACCCTTTACTGAATTTTCCCCTAATTTAGTTAAAGATCAACTCAAAGGATCTCCACTGTGGCTTATTCTCTCAAAGAGTGATAAATGGTACTTGGGGGAGATGTACCAATTTTGGCATAATAAGGAAGAAGGCACCATAGCTGATATTGGTGGGATTTCAGTTGATTTCTTTACCAAAGTCATTTCAGAAGTTCTAAACTTTTCAAATCTAAGGCCCAAGGTTGCTCACCTGTCCACTCGCTCTAATGTTGATGGATGGAAAATATGGTTAAAAAGGGCATATGGAAAGGAGGATAAAACATATGGGGAGCTCACACTTGAAGAGAGAATTTATTTCAAAAGTGACACATATCACCTCTTCCCAACACAAGGATGAAATAGAATTTCCACCTATGTGGCCAGAGGAAGTGCAATCCTAATGGGCAAGGTTGATGCCAACATGCCCCATCTATATCTCACAGAAATATTAAGGTGGTTTGAAGACCGTAAGATAGGGAAGTTTGCATTACCATTTCCCTTCCCAATCAGGAAGCTATTCCAACATGTTGGAATTCTAGGGGGTACACCAATGATGTTCTTAGAAAGGCTCAAAATGCCTCATGTACTAAATTACTAAAGCCACTAGCACCAAGGAAAGATGCTGGTAAGACATTGGAGCCTGAGCAAGAGTAGATGGTTGGGCCCATTGCACCTAAAACAACTAGGCCTAGCCAACTTCTGGACATAAGGCCTAGCCAAAAATAGGAAGCAAGGCCTAGCACACAACCCATAGGCTAGCAAGACCAACTACCACCACCATTGCAAGACTATCGATTGTTGATGAGCCATCTTAGGGCCATCGCAGAATCAATTACCTGGGGAAGTTATGATGAGGCTAACCTCTTCAAGGTTATTGACAATGCTATATAGCCCATGGTTTTAATTGATCATGCATGGGGTGAGATTTCTATTCAAATAGGAGGATGGGAATCACATTGGTTACAACAGATCTCTGGAAATGCTGCATCTTTTCAAGTGCAATTAGAGACTAGCGAAGGCATCATAATAGTGGTTATGCAACACCAGGATGTAGCATGGGCAGCAAAAGTGGTTGCTGACCACATGACCACATCAAAGAATCATTCAATGTCCCTATTATGCCACTGGTAGATTTTACAAGAGCATGCAATGCTCAAACCGTAGTTGGTCCCTTGATGACCCATGTAGGTCATAAGGATGTTTTGGATTGGTTTTTGCAAATAGGACAAGTGATGACATCCTTATTTGATATTCTTCAAGATGTCATAGCAACATAATTAGACCCCATATCCACAAAATAAAAACTAGTCATGGTAGAGGTTAGGACCAAACATGCAAAGGATGAGTTCAAAAGACTCCAAGAGAAGTTTATCACCCTACAAGCTGCATAGCGGGATCTATCCCAATTCATCCCAGCAGACCAGCTAGGGTTATTTTGGATAGAGCAACTAAATAAATTGTTAGAAGAGAATAAAAAGGTGGTAGGGGAAAAAGAGAAGGCTGATTGAGATGCTTCAAAGGCATAAGCTCAAAAGTATGCAAATGCCAAAGAACTCAAGGCCTTACAAGAAGAAAACAAACACCTTGCCACTAAAAATCTCCAGTTGACCACAATAAAAAAATAGAAGAATGTTCTCAAAGAGAATTTCTAGCAGATGTGAGAATAATTAATAAGGATCAACCATGACATGAATTGATTATCTAAAGAAAATAGAACCCTCTCAATGGAGGAGGTATGCACGATCCATCAGAAGACAACTATTGAAATAAGCATGTGGCAGAATGAGGCTAAGTGACATGAGAAACTGAAGGAACATTTTAGAGATTAGGTGGGGATGTATAATTAGATCATTGAAAAGGAAATCCATATGGCCAAGGCCCATATCAACACTCTCAGTGGTTAGAATGCTGATTGGCGGGCCATACTGGATACTTATGCCTTCGCCCACCAAGCAAAACTAAAGAGCTAGGACCTGCAAATCTAGGATCTCACTAAGTACATGGAATTGGGAAACCTATGGTATGCCAACTTAGTCATGTTAATAGTAGGATGCCTGAGGATAAAATTGGAGAAATAGGTAGCAGCCACCTATGCTAAGTATGAAGTAGAATTTGAGAATGCAAGAAGACACTGCAGAAATTAGAGGTAGCAAATTTTGAGTTAGAGGTGGTCAAGACTAGCTACCAAGGGCAAAACGATGTCATGGTAGATTTGGCTCAATGGCTCATGAATTACCAAGAATGCAAAGACAAAGCCAGAGCCTATGAGGAGGAATGATGATTTTTTGTAGCTTGGTATGTCAAAGCTAATCAGATGTTTCAACAACTGCCATGCCCATGAGAGGTGCTAACTCCATCAAATGTTGGAACATTAGCATGAGTGGCATATGATACCTAGACCGAAGAAGAAAAGCTTCAGGTGCTCCTCCAGAGACATCCATTTTGAAAACCTAGAGCATAAGATAAGGGAAAGAGGCACATGGAGGAGCCACCACCACCAAGAACCACATGAGTTCCAACAATTTTGTCTTTTGTATTCTATGTTGGTGTCCTAATTTTGTTTAATTCCACACTATGGCATGAAGTTATTCATAGTTAGTCAATAATCCCATACCTATCCAGTATGTAATAAAATGAACTCATTCTCATTTTGATTGTTTGACTTGAGGATGAGTTGTTATTCAATCATGGGGGTATGATGAATCGTGGTTTGCCAGGCCTTGATATCGGATCCTCGATATCGGGTATGTGATATTGTAGCCTAGATAATGATATCAAATACACAATATCATGATTCCTATGTAGGCCTATAAATATAGCATTTAGGGGCATAGGAAGGAAGTTAGTTGGTAAGTTTATAGAGTTAAGTCTTTTTGTCAGTTTTCAGTTCTTTTTCAAGTGCATGCCCACAATGTGATGTTTGTAATTGTATGGAACCTTTGTTCGAGTGTGACATACTTGGACATGTACACAACTAGTAATAGAGATTGAGATTACTCCATCATTGTAGCATTCACTTAGCTTTTAATTATTTAATTGTTAATTATTATTTATTATTTTCTTAGTTAATATTTATTTATCATTATTTACTATTCCTATTGTTAATGCAGAATGAGTATGTCTTAATCACAAACATTTAAGTGTAACTACTTGGTAACCCAGTAGTGTATCTAGTGGTGCTCAAGTAATGTGCGCTTGGTAATCCCAGAGGTAGTACATGAGGTCCAAGATGCATATTGATGATTAAGGATGGATGCTCATTGTACTTAGGCTAGCTTAGACTTTATTTTCCATCACCTATTAGTTCATGCAAGTTATTTCTTATTTATTTTATGAGTAGCATGGTAATTAGGAATCACATCATACACCTCACTTTGGAATAAACCATACATGACAAAGCAAATACTAGTCCAGGTGGGAAGACAATGAACTGCGATCAATGTATAACTGTCTAGGTGCCACAACTAGTCTATTTGTGGAGTTCAACTAGATCATGCATATAGACTTGTATTCGTATGATTGAGCATAGGGGTACCTAGCCTCTCATCCACTATGATGGGGGTTCAGAATCTATTAAAGCTTTTGTGATCCACTCCATGATCGAGATGTTCTGCCACTCTCGATGCTATTGAACCTTCACTATTACACTAGATCTACATTGTTGTTGATGTAGGGTTGGGGGGGGGGGGGGGGGGGG
>MNCI01034697.1:1928401-1958178 GCA_015680685.1 Gnetum montanum
GGGGGGGGGGGGGGGGGGGGGGGGGGGGGGTTTGAGAGATGTGGGTGATTTGGGTTACCAGAGAGATTAATGTTGGGAGTTTGTGTTCCCAAGTGCTTAGAGTAAAAGCCAAAATTCCAGAAATCTCAAAGAGGGTAATAGGCTATGGGTGGTAAAGATGGCTATGGGGGTTAAAGATGACTATGGGGGTTATGCATCAACACTGGGGATGATGGTATACCTTCCACGATGAGCATGAGTGATGCTAGAGCCATCCATGTTGGGCATGGATGGTGTTTTATTCCTCAACATTGGGGGTAAGTGGATTTTACCCCTAGTAGGTGAGTTTTACCTTCATGTAGGTTTCTCCAGCGTATATAATTCTATACCTCTCATAAAACCCATCAAAATACCAATTTTGGCATCCTAAAAGACATTTTAACCCCTCCAAGCCCAAATATAAACACTATGGGACTCTTTTCACTTGGGTAATGAGGCTTTGCCCACTTATGAGGCATTTTTCAGACCTAATAAAGTATGTGGGATTACACCTCATGGATTACAATCTTCACATTTACAATAAATTTTTACCTCAAGTTTCATGGGATGGGATTTCAAAGGTCATAACATGCAAATTTTGTGATGTTTCATTAGTCCCTCTTTGTTGGTATTTGGAGGATTGACCTGAGAGGCAATAACAAAGAATACAAAACATCACTATAGGGCTATCACTAATGTTCTCTCTTTGTGCTTGATCTAGTTGTGTCAAACCATGTTGAAGGGTTCTTGTGATGATGGAATAAGGCTATGATGAGGCAATAGTGATAATATCATAGAAAAATGGTCATGAGGGTGAATAATGCATTCCATAGTTGACATCATGGTTATGTCACTGATATGTTGGTATATCCATGATTTTGGCACCTAATGTCTTGAAGTGTTGGTTGCTTGGCAAATGCATTTGATCATCCATCACTTTGCTCCTAGGTTTCTTTGGCCATTGGCCTTTGAGGCTTCATTGGCCCTTTGGCTTCTTGGTAGTTTACTTCCCTCTTCTTTTTTCTTGTTGGGGTGAAATCTTCATTGGGTTTAATTGCCAAGGTTGCTTTGATATGGTTTTCCCGTTGAGTTGTGTTACACTCAATAGACTTGATTTTCCCACTAAACAAGTTACATTCGATGGACTTAATGGTTTTTCACTAAATGAGATGTGTTACATCCAAGTGGACTTGAGGATGGAGCATGATGAAGAGATGTCATGAGGCCATAATGTATAAATGTCAAACATTGATCAACATTGTTATTTAGAGTATGGAAGGCTATAATGAGGTTACGAGGTTGGGTTCAAGAAGATGATAATGGGATGAAAATGAGACAAACAATCTTGTCATAGTAGGAAAACCTCATCAAATATTTGCACTTTGAGATCATGTGGTGACTTTCTGCCATGATGAGTTGCACCTTCACGATGACTCCAAGCTCCATCCTCCAAGCACAACTCTAGGAGGATAAGAAAAATAGGCAAAGAAAAGTATGTTGGCATGTTACAATGCATAATTCCACACTAAATGGTAAATAAAACCAAGCTACCTAGGTCACCGATGTTACCAATTTAAGGCCATGCTACTAGTTTAAGGCCTTTGTAGGTTGTGTTTCCAATTTAAGGCCTTAGTAGGCCATGGTTTTACCAGTTTTTAGGCCATGGCATGCCATCTTATAGGTTTAAGGCCTTGGTAGGGCATTGATGTTGGCTATTGGCTACATGTAGTAAGGCTTTAGATAGGAATGGTTGATCAAATTGGCTAACTCATTCCTATCCATGTCTGCTATTCTAAATGCGTCATTGCTGTAGGCTTTGGTGACCAAGAAAGGTCCTTCCTAGTTGGCTAAGAATTTGTCTACATGCTCACGAATGATCTTGAGGACCAGGTTACCTTCCTTGATCTTATGTTTAATCAAGTTATGGTGGTGTTGCCGCTTCTAGATCTTTTGATACCACTCAATGTGAGCAAGTGTTCACACACATTACTCCTCCACTGAGTTGAGGTCCATGGTACATAGCTCCTTATCCTGTTCATCATTGATGAAGTTGGATAGGGCTACTTAGAGTGATGGAACTTGCAATTCAAGTGGTAAAACAACTTCAGAACCATAAACCAGGCTATAAGGCATTACACTTGTTGTGGTATAATATGTTGTTTGATAAGTCTAAAGTGCATAGATAAGCCACTCATGCCACTTGCATTTAATATTGTTTAGCATTTTCTTGAGAAAGTTTATGATGGCCTTATTGCTTACTTCTACTTGTCCATTGGCTTGAGGGTAATATGGTGATGAGAAAGAGTGCTTAATGCCTAGGTCATGATAGAAATCCTTCATTCCTTGGCTACTAAATTATGGTCCATTGTTTGTAACTATGGTCATAGGAATGCCAAACTGGGCTATAATGTTATCCAGTATAAATTTATAGACTTATTTATATATCATCTTTCTTAGGGGAATAAATTTAATCCACTTTGTAAAGTATTCAGTTGCAATGATGATAAAGCTATGACCCACAAAAGACTTAGGTGTTATAGGTCCAATGATATTCAACTCACATCATTGAAATGGCCAAGTAATTTGTGTAGTGTGTAGCTTAGTTGGTAGTATGTGTATAAGGTTACTATGCCTTTGGCACATGTCACAAGTTTTAATGTTTTGCAGGTAATTGTTCTTCATATTAGGCTAGTAATAGCCTAATCATATAATCTTAGAGGCCATAGCTCTAGGTCCTATATGTCCCCAACAAACACCATCGTGAACTTGCTCTAGGACTATCATGGCTTCGATTTTACCCAAGCACATTAACAATATGCTAGCATAGGACCATCGACATAATGTGTTATCACCTATAATGACATGTTGTTTTGATTGTTTATGTACAAAATTGTTTTGAATAGTAGTTAGGCTCTTTGAAGATACACCATGCATAAGGTAAAACTTGATATCGTCATACTGCTCCCTTGTGGGTGTATTATGAACCATAGCCACAAAGGCATCCTTGGAACTTTGCATGATGGGAACATCACAGTCCATAGTCAAGGTGGAAAACTTGCTAAACACATCTGGCATCACACTAAGGGCTAGCATTGTAGTTGCATTAGCTATAGCATTTTCATTTTATGATATATGTTGGACATCAACTTCTATAAATTATTGTAATAATTATTTTCCTAAGTCACAGTAAGGCTATAAATGTTTGGATTTACATGCATAAATTGTGGTTACTTGGTTAACCATAAGTTGAGAGTTGCCCTTGATCATTAAGTGCTTGATTCCTAGGTCACAAAATACCATCATTCCTTTGATCAAACCCTCGCACTTCGCTATATTATTGGTGCATGGAAACTTAAAATGATAGGTGAAGGATTGGATTTGACCAGATGGGAATGTTCTGATGGCAGCAACACTAGCCCCATGGGAAGTTGAAGCCTTGTCAAAGTGCATGACCACCTCATAACCCTCAGGCACTTGGCTAACAGTGTTAATGTGTTCATCAAGAAACTCAGGCTCTATTGTTGCATGGTCATCAATAGATGATATAGTACATTATACAACTATAGCTTGACCTTTCATTGAGGACTGAGAAACATAATAAAGGTCAAACTCTATAGTTATGGATTTCCATTGGGCTATATGACTACTCTCATAGATGTTGGTCATTATGGCTCTAAGTATGTTGTCTTTACAAATGACATTGACTTGGCTTCTGAAGAGGTAGTATCTCACTTCTTCAATGAGAAGACTAGTGTTAGACAATACTTCTTTACTACAATGTATCATGTCTCATGGACAACTAATGCATGGCTAAGGTAGTATACTAGTGTTTCTACTCCATCATCATGTTTTGGATAGAGTAGAGAGGAAATGGACATGTTGGAGATGACAAGGTACATGTAAAACGGTTTACCCTCTTGTGGAGGATAGACTATCGACAGTTGTACCAACTCTTGCTTAAGGTTTTCAAAGACCTCTTGGCATTGAGTTATCCACTCATAGTGAATCCCTTTCTTAAGCAACTGTTGCATGGGTTGTAACTTATCCATAATTCTAGTGATAAACCTAGGGATAAATTATAATCTACCTTGTAATCCTTGAAGCTCCTTAAGGTTAGTAGGCATCACCAAGTTGGATATGGCTCTAACCTTATCAAGATTGACACATATTCTTGCTTTAGATACTACAAAGCCAAGCATCTTATTGGTCTTGACACTGAAGACACACTTCTTGGGATTAAGCCTAAGCTCATACTTAAAGCATAGTCTAAGTACAAGGTCTACATCATGTGCATGGTTGTTGGCCAATTTGGACTTAATAGCTATATTTTCTACATAATTGTTGAGAAAACCTAGCATGAAATCACTAAAGATATACATCATGGCTCATTGGTAGGTTACTCTTGCATTTTTAAGGCCAAAGGGCATCATGCTATAATAAAATATTACCCCAAGAGGTCATGAAGGTTGTGCTAAGTTGATGTTCTAGATTGATCCTAATTTAGTTATATCATGAGAACCCATCCATAAAGGACAATAAGGCATGCCTAGCCATGGTATTGATAAGTTGATCAATACTAGGTAAAGGAAAGTTATGCTTGATGGTTGCCTTATTTAAGTCTCAAAAATTAATGTAGATATGGATAATCCCATTCTTCTTAGGGACTACCACTATATTGGACATTCATTTTGTGTAGTCAATAGACCTAATGAAACATGCTTGATATAGCTTTGAGATCTTATCATAGACTCCCAGGGCCAAATTAGGTCTAATCGTATGAACTTTTTGCTTAATTGGTCTAATGCTAGGATCAAGTATGATGTTGTGTTATACTAGGCATGGGTCTAGACCTGACATGTATTCATATGATCAAGCAAATGCCTTAATGTTATCTTTTAGGACCTTGGTGATGTCTTGAGCCTATCGAGGTTCTAGCAAGGAACTTACTTTTAGGGTTTTCTCCTCACCATTGTGTGTTGTGATAGGAACCTCAACAAGAGAGTCTTTAGTAATGTTGCTAGCCTTTAAGTAAATGGTTTTAACTAGGTTTTTAGGCCATTCTAGAGGTTTATCTATCAAGGCTATGTGGTCAACAAGACTCTTAGGCTCAAGATCATAATTAGGGTTGATGCACTATTCTACATCATCATAAGGCCCAGTTAGGCTTAAAGGCAAACTAATATGCTCCCAGGTATTCATAGTTCAGTCTTGCATGTCAACCATAGGCACATTGAGTGGCACCTACGTAAAGATGAGTAATAATGTCAAAATGCTATAAAATTATGTGATTCCATGCTATAAAATGCAAACAAAAAGCAAACCAGTTCGTATAGGACTATAAGAGATCAAAAGAGATTAATAAAATGAAACGAAGGCTACATAAAGGTCAACTAAAGGAGAAATATGGTTGAAACAAGCATAACAATAATGAGGTAAAATAAGGTTAATTGAGGTTACAAGCTTGCTAGTTTAAGGCCATGGTAGGCCATGATGCTAGTTTAAGGCCATAGCAGGCCATGGTCACATAGTGTTAAACGGTGGTCAGGGGAGGTTAAGTCCCACCATTCAATATCAATCAAAGGCTAAACAAGGCTATAATGTAGAGAATAAAGGTAAAAACATTGAGATAGAAGTAGTATTAAGGCCAAACAAGATCAACAATCCCACAATGGTCAAAATAGATTGTAATATGATGAAACCAAGCCAAATAAGGTAAAGTGGAATACATATGATGAATCTTGGTCAAAATATGGTCAAAATGGATTAGATTTTGCTAGTTTTAGGCCTTAGCAAGCCATGGTTTCATCTTGCAGGAATCATAGGTGAGTTTAGGCATCCATTAGGGCTATTTTGAGGTTGTTTAAGCTAAAAAAGCAAGGCTTTTAGGCTATCCATGATAGATCCATGTTGGATCCATGTTAGCCAGCATGGATGGGGTGACCCCCAGTGTGGATAGGATATCCAAATAGTTTCCTAGGCTTGTTTTGGGTATTTTTCAACTCCTGGTAACTTGCATGTTAGTGTAGTGGACTGGGAAAAGAAATAGGCTAGTTTTGGCATTAGTTTGAACCCTTGGAAACCCCTAGAAGCTTGGATCTACCACCCACACTAGGCAACATAGATCTAGCATGGATACCAATGAAAATGGATTTCATGGCATCTAGAGGATCAAAATTGAGATTCCAAGGCCTTCCCAAGGTAGTGTAGAGCTAGATATATCAAAATTGATCATTTTGGAGGTTAAAAATGGTCAAAAAGTAAGCTCTAAAGTCATACCCCACTATATCCATGTTGGCCAACATGGATGGGAGGGGGATCAGCATGTATGATCTAGATAGGATAATAAAAAGATCAAATAGGGTTAAATTTATAGCCAAAACCAAGTTTCTAGAGTTGTGCACTTTCAAACTAAGTTTTTAGGTCATTTTGGTGAGGTTTTAAGCATTGAATCAAGTTGGGGATAGTATCCACACTGGCTAGCATGGATATAGTGTGGATGAATGGGGGTTATCTTACTTTTTGGTTCTAGATGGTTTTGAGAGAAAATTAACCAAGTTTTCAAGCTTTGAAGGTTGGTATAAGTTTTTGGTCTCTGGATGTATTGATCTGCTACCAAAAGTGGAAAGGTAGCCCATCCATGTTGGATCCATGCTAGTTAGCATGAATTAGGTCTTCTCCAGCATGGATATATCAATGGTGTTACATATAGACCAATTTAATAGCAAATCAACCATGCATGTTAGCTCCCAGGGTTGCTAATGTCAAGGGCTAGGGTTTGAGATCAAAATTTAGTAGTTTTAAGGATTTCTAAGTGGTTTTTGATGTTACCCCCTTGGATCCACACTGGGTTCACGTTAGTCAACATGGATCCAATGTGGAGGATCTAAGGGGATTAGTTTTTTATATAGTTTTTGACAAGTTTTGGTCATGCATGCACTTATCCAAGGTTGTTGGTGTTAATGGTCAAAGTCTAGGATCAAAATTTGGTAGTTTTAAAGGTATTTAGATGGGTTTTTAAACTTACCCCTATTGATTGACACTAGATCCATGTTGGCCAACATGGATATAGTGTGGATATTCAAGGGGGTCAATTTCTCATAGTTTGGTCAATGTTGGGAAGTTTGAGGGCTCTAGGAGGTGCCAACAAGGTTCTAAGATGCATGCAAGGTCATTTGGTATTGTTTCAAGGTGTTTATGAGCTTTCCATAGGTCTCCCCTTAGTATCCACATTGGCTAGCATGGATGAGGGGGTTAATAGTGTGGGAGCAAGGGTGATCATGAAATACAGAGGATTTTATCAAGTTTTAGCTATTGCGGTCTTTGAGAGGACAAAGAAGTCAACACATGCCAATTTTAGTGAAAGACTTATGAGTTTTGGTCTTACCCCCTATTTTTGATCGTAGATCCATTTTGGGTAGTATGGATAGAGTTCCCCTTAGCATGGATCAAATTGGATTCAAGTTTTTTGGCCATTTTTGGTAGGATTCAATAGTGCTTTGAAGTTTCCAAGACTGTAGGGGTTGAGGGTCAAGGTTCAATATCAAAATCCACTTGTTTGAAGGCTCCTTGGTGTCTCATGTTCATCTCCCCTTTTATCCATGCTAGGCAACATGACCCTAGTGTGTATGGGAGGGGAATAATAGTTTTTTGCCAATTTTGGTCAATTTTGAAGCATCTAAAGTGTTACAATTGAAAACCTCAATTTCGACAATGGGAACCAAGGATCCTCAGTGCAAGTAGTTACTTAACCTTGAATCCCTAGGGAATTCATGATAAAAATGGAATTCAAGGCACCTTGGCTAGTCTAGCAGATCAACTAGGGACTTGAGAGATGCAAAATGTGAAAATATAAATAGATTTGAATAATTCACATATAATAAATTTATCTTTGAACAAAAAAATCAAAACTTAAAACTTTATTAAGAAAATAATAAAGAATAAGTTAGAGAAATGTGTACAAATGATGCCTAGATGAGAAAAAAGGGGTTCCACTTGTGCAAGAGTTCAAAGCTCGTTGAAGCCAAGATGATTTACTCCACAATTTGGGTGCCAAGTTAGTCTTGATGTTATAGAACCTTCCTTTGTTGATACAACCTTGGATCTATTAATTTTGTCGCTGCTAGGGGCTTGAGAAAGGGGGAATATCTAGATGCTAAGTTGCTCCACACTTGCTTTGGAGTCCTAGAAGTGCAGCATTAACACCAAAATCCATCCAAATCTTAAGGCCTCAATGCTTCCACGCTAGTGTTCAAGAGACTACAAGTATGGGAACTTGCAAGAACTCTTGAGTGCTTGAAAATGCCCCAGGCATGGAGTTATGTATGTGTAAATTACTTGTTCAAAAATGTGTGGAACCAGTTGCTCTTCACTTTGCTTAAAATAATTGAATTGCCAAAGTGCTTATGTGCTAAAATTTCTCAACCTTGTCAAAAAATTTGGAACCTTTAAATGGTGTTGGAGTTTGGCTTTTATAGGATCTTTGGACCATGAATGAGGCTACAAATTAGCTATGATTGGGCTGCAAAATGGCTATAAATTTGATGTAATTTTGCACAAATTGGATGCCAATTTTAGGTGAAATGGGCATCTAAATTTGGGGGGTTACTAAACATAGTAAGTGCTTCCCCCATGGCCATTCCATTTACTAAAAATAGTAACTAGGGCATCCCTTCCATGCTAGAGATGAATCTTCCATGTTGAGCTCTCCACCATTCTTGTTGAAGTGGTTGGTCAATGTTGAACTACATGACTTGATGAATTTTGCTTCTTGTGGCTTCCATGATGGGGGTTTGAATTTTCCATGTTAGGGAAGAAACTTTCCAGGTTGGGGGTGGGGAGGGGAAGTTTCCAAGATTGGGAAAAACTTTCTAGGCTAGGGGAGAAGTTTCTAAGCTAGGGGGTGGGGGGAGGAGAAGTTTTCAAGATGGGGGAAAACTTTCCAGGTTGGAGGGCGGGGTGGGGGTGGGGGGGTGTGGGGGGATGGGATTTAGGAAGGGGAGAAGTTTCCAAGTTGGGTGGAAACTTTCAAGTTTGAGGGGAAATTTTCCAAAATGTGCCTTTGGTCTCCACATTGAAGGGGAAAAAGTTTTCAAACCCCCAATTCTTCCATACTAGGAGTAGGTAAGATCTACCCCTTGCATGTGTTTTTAACATAGAAAAATGCCTACCTGCACAAAACCCATAAAATTGCCTTTTTGACATTCAAAAATGCATTTTTGACCACCCTAAGCCCAAATATAGATACTAGATGACTTTTTTCACTTGGGGAATGAGGCTTTTATCACTTATGAAGCATTTTTAACCCCAAAAGTATAAAGTATGTGAAATTACCCATTGTGGGTTACAATTTTCACATTTACAATGAAATTTTTCCTCGAGTTCCATGGGGTGAAAGCTACATGATGAAGATAAGTAATAACCTACAAAATTTTGTGGTGTTTCAATGGCTCCTCTTTGTTGGTGTTTGGAGAATTGACCCTACAGGCATCAACAAAGAATACAAAACACCACTGCATATTGTAATGTTACAATGCATTGAGGTCATATGAGAATTAGGCTATCTAGGTCACCAATGTTGCTAGTTTAAGGTCATGGTAGGTGAAGGTACCAATTTAAGGCCCTGGTAGGCTGTGTCACTAGTTTTAGGTCATAGAAAATGTTTGAAAGTAGGGTTACTTGTTGACAATCTATCAATTACATGTAGTATGGCTTTAGATAGGAATGATTGACTAGATTGGCCAACTCATTTCCATCCATGTTAGCTATTCTAAATGCTCCATTTCCATAGGCTCTCCTGACAAGGAAGGGCCCTTTCTAGTTAGTTGAGAATTTATCCACATGTTCACAGATGGCCTTGAGGATGAGGTCCCCTTCCTTGATCTTGCATATGCTCAAGTTATGGTGATGTTGTTGCTTCTGCCTTTCTTGATAGTACTTGATGTAAGCAAGTGCTTGCATATGCCACTCTTCCATCGAATCTAGCATTGCTATCCATAACTCCTTGCTCTGCTCATCATTATGAAGTCAGTCAAGGCTACTTAGAGCAATGGTACCTACAATTCAAGAGGTAAAACAAATTCAAAACCCTAAATAAGGCTATAAGGGGTCATGATGGTTGCCATGTGATAGGTTGTTCTATATGCCCATAGTGCATGGAGAAGTCACTCATGCCACTTTTGCTTGCTATTGTTGGGCATCTACTTGAGCAAGTTGATGATGGCCTTATTGCTTGCTTCTGCTTGTCTATTGGCTTAAGGGTAGCAAGGAAATGAGAAAGAATGCTTAATGCCTAGGTTGTGATAAAAATCCTTGGTTTCTTGGCTGCTGAATTGAGGTCCATTGTTTGTAACTATGATCATGGGTATGCCAAAAAGAGCTACAATGTTGTCTAGGATAAACTTGTAAACATGTTCAGATGTGATCTTCCTTAGGGGAATATCTTCAATCCACTTGGTAAAGTATTTGGTTGGGATAATGATGAAGCTATGCCCTATGGTAGATTTAGGCATTATGGGTCCAATGCTATCCAACCCCCATCATTGAAATGATCATTTTATCTTGGTCATATGCAACTCAGTTGGTGATACATGTATCAAGTTGCTATATTGTTGGCATGTGTCGCATTGCTTAACCTTTTGTAGGTAGTCATTTTCCATATGGGGCCAATAGTAGCCTAACCATCTAATCTTAGCAGCCGTGGCTCTAATTTTAAGTGTCCACCATAAACACCCTTATGAACCTCCTCTAGGACTATTCTAGCTTCAGTTTTGCCTAAGCACTTTAGGAGTATGCCATCATAGGACTGTTGACACAATGTATTATCACCCACAACATATTGGTTCGACCACTTGCGTATGACATCTTTTTGAGAAGTAACCTAGCTTTGTGAGGATTCACCATGCATAAGGTAAAATTTGATATTTTCATGCCACTCCTTTGAAGGAGCAGTATGAACAATGGCCGCAAAGGTTTCCTCAATGTTCTATGTAATGGGAGTGGTGTAGTCCATAATTAAGGTGGGTAACTAGCTAAACATATCTAGCATCATACTAAGGGCTAATGTTGCAATTGCATCAGCTTTGGTGTTTTTATTTTGAGGTATGTGTTGGATATCAATGTCTATGAATTATTATAGTAATTATTTTCCTAGGTCACAGTAGGGTTGTAAATGCTTAGCTTTGGATGCATAGACTTCGGTTACATAGTTAACCATGAGCTGTGAATCACCTTTGATAGCTAGGCATCTAATTCCTAGGTCATGAGATACCATCATCCCTTTGATCAAACCCTCATATTCTACTATGTTGTTGGTACATGGGAACCTAAAATGATAGGCAAAGGGTTGGATTTCACTAGATGGGAATGTCATGATGGTAGCAACATGAACCCTATGGGCGGTTGAAGCTTCGTCAAAATTCATGACTACCTCATAACCCTCAGACACTTGGCTAATTATGTTAATGTGTTCATTAGGGAACTCAAGGTCTATGGCTGCTTGGTCATCAACCGGTGATACTGTGAGCTATATGGCTATAGCTTGACATTTTGTTGAGGATTGAGAGACATAGTGGAGCTTAAACTTTGTGGTTATGGCTTTCCATTAGGCTATATGACTAATTTCGTAGATGTTGGTTGTTATGGCTTTAAGTATGTTATTCTTGAAAATTATGTTGGCTTGGCTTCTAAAGAGGTAGTGTCTCCATATCTTCAAAGAGAAAACTAGTGCTAGATAATACTTCTCCACTTTAGTATATTAGGTCTTGTGGGCTACTAATGCATAGCTAAGGTAGTATATAGGCATTTCTACTTCGTCATCACATTTTTGATAAAGTAGAGAGGCAATGGATGTATTAGAAATGGCAAGATAAATGTAAAATAGTTTACCCTCTTGTGGAGGATAGATTGTAGGTAGCTATGTTAATTCTTGCTTAAAGTTTTCAAAGGCTTCTTAGCATTGAGCTATCCACTCATAGTGAACTCCTTTCTTAAGCAAGTGGTGCATGGGCTGTAACTTATCCGTAAGCCTAGTGATAAACCTATGAATAAACTATAGTCTACCTTATAATCCTTGAAGCCCTTTAAGGTTGGTAGGTACTACCAATTTAGATATGGCCTTAACCTTATCAAGATCTATGTGTATCCCTACCTCAAAGACTACAAAGCCAAGCATTTTATCAATCTTGACACTGAAGACATACTTCTTAGGATTAAGCCTAAGCTCATATTCAAGGCATCATTTAAGCACAAGATCTAGGTCATTGGCATGATCATTGGATATTTTAGAGTTCATGGCTATGTCATCTACATAATCATTAAGCAAAACTAACATGTAATCACTAAAGATATAGGTCATGGCTCTCTGGTATGTCGTTCCAATGTTCTTAAGGCCAAAGGACATCATGGTATAACAAAAAGTACCCCATGGAGTTATAAAGGCTGTGCTAAGTTAGTGTTCTAGGTTGATCCTAATTTGGTTATATCCCAAGAATCCATCCATAAAGGATAACAAGGCATGTCTAGCTCTAGTATCAATAAGTTGATCAATACTAGGCAAAGCAAAGTCATCCTTGATGATGGCTTTATTTAGATCTCGAAAATCAATGCAAATATGGATACTCCCATTTTTCTTAGGGATGACCACTATGTTGGATATCCATTCTGCATAATCGACAACCCTAATGAAATCCACTTGGTAGAGATTTGAGATTTCATTATGAATTGCCCAAGCCAAACTAGGTCTAATCTTGTGCACTGTTTGCTTAACTGGTCTAATGCTAGGATCCAGTATGATATTCTGTTGGACTAGACATGGGTCTAGGCTTGGCATATCTTCACATGACTAGGCAAATGCCTTAATGTAATTTTGTAAGAATTTAGTGATGTCTTGGGCACATTGAGGCTCTAGTGCAGAACTTAATTTAAGGGTTTTCTCCTCACCACTGTGTGTTGTGATAGGAACCTCAACTAAAGGGTCTTTAGTTATGTGTCCTGCTTCTAAGGTAAAGGTTTTAGCTAGGTTTTTAGGCCATTCTAGAGATTTCTCTATTGAGGCTATGTGGTCTATAAGACTCTTAGGCTCAAAATCTAGGCAACCATAGTCAATACATCATTTAATATTACCATGAGATCCATGTAGACACAAAGGTAAATTGATTTTCTCCCAAGTATCCATACTTTGATCCTGCGTATTAACTAAAAGCATATTAAGTGGCATCTAGGTAAAAGTGAATAAATAATGTTAATATGCCATAAAACATATGAAAATCTAATGTAGTCAAGGCCATCCAAGGTCATTAATGAGATGAGGTCAATTCAAAAAAGTAAAATAGAGGTAAACAAAGGTTACACAACGGTCAAACAAGGGGAAATATAAGGAGTAAGGCTACAAATGATTGATAAAGGTCATAATTACACTAGTTTAAGGCCTTAGTGGGCTATGATGATAGTTTATAGTCTTGATAAACTATGATGCCAATTTAAGGCATTAGTGGGCCATGATGCTAGTTTAAGACCTTAGTAGGCCATGATGCCAATTTAAGGCCTTAGTGGGCCATGGTCATATGGTGTCAAATGGTGGTTAGGAAATGTCAAACCCCACTATTTGATACCATTTAAAGGCTTAACAAAGGTAAATAAAGTAGTAATAAGGCAAACAAAGAACATATAGAGTTGTATAGAGACCATAGAAGGTCAACCATGTTCATAAGACAACATAAGTCTAAAAAACAACCCAAAACATTACATAATAAGTCAAAAATCAAGTAAAATAGGCCATATATGATAAAATTTAGTTAATATAGGTAAAAAATGATTAAGTGGTTCTATTTTTAGCCCTTAGTGGGCCATGTTTTGAGGCTACAAGGCTATTAGGTGAGTTTAGACATCAATTAGGGCTATTTCTAGGTTGTCTAGACCTAAAAATCAAGTGTTCTAAGGATTCCACGCTGGGCTCAACATGGGAACAAGGACTCTTAGTATGGAGACTAAGGAAAATATGTTTTGGGATGTTTAGAGGTCCAAAATTAATGTTTCAGGACCTTCCTAAGGAAATGTAGGGTTAGATCCATCAAAATTGGACACTTTAGAGGTTTGTAAAGACCAAAAATCAAGTTTTGGGGTCTTCCCCCTTTATTTCCACAATAACTAGCATGGAAAAGAGGGAGTTTAGCATGGGGAATCAAAATTCAAGAAAAACTAAGGTTGAACATGGTCAAACAAGCAATTGGGACCCAATACCAGAGGTTGTGCATCTTCCAGCTTCGTTTTGAGGTAATTTGAGGCCATTTTGAGTGTTAATAGGTGTTGAAATGACTTTCCCCCATTCTTCCACGTTGGGTACAATATCCTTAGCATGGAAAAAATAGGAGGACACTTATTTGATGAATTCAAAGTGGTTTCAAGCCATTTTGACTAGATTTCTAGGCCCCTAGGATTACAGACTTTAATTTTGCAAGTTTCTAGCTAATTTTGGGCATGTTTTAAGGTTGTTTAAGGGCACTTAAGGTCTTTCCACCTTGTTTCCACATTGGGGGGGTGTGCGTGTGTGTGTATGGGGGTTACTTAAATGTGGAAGAATGGGGGGAATGATTTTTGAATGTGGTGACAAAGTTAGACAAGTAAAATTTTGAGGCTATGAGGTCCTGGGCTTCTTTGGCAAAGATCTTTGGTTCCCGGGAGTGCCATCTTACCTCCAAAAGTGGAAAAGAAACTTTTCCACATTGTTTCTATGCTAGGGAAGTTACTCCAATGTGGAAGAAGTAAGAATCCTAGATCTAGGCCAATTAGGATCACAATCAACCATGTATGTTGCCTCCTAAGTTTGTCAAGGTCAAGGGCTATGGATCCATGTCAAGATTTGACAGTTTTGGGCATTCCTAAGTGTTTTTTTGGCTTTCCCCTTTCTTCCATGCTAGGGATAGAAATATAAATGAGGAAAATAAGGGGGAATGGATTTTTGACCAATTTTAACCTCAATCAACATTGCATCTCAACCTTCAGGGCTATCGGGGTTGAGGACTGGGGTTTGAAGCTAAAACTAGTCATTTTAGAGGGTTTTAAAGTGGTTTTTGGACTCCCCCCTCTTTCTAGGTAGGGGCTTCCATGCTTATTATGGAAAAATTGGGGGAAAGCTTTTTTGTGCTTTATTATCACTTTCGATCATGCATGCAAGTTCTTAAGATTACTAGTGACGATGGTTAGTGCCTGGTGTTAAAATTTTGCTGTGTTGAAGAATGTGAGTGGTTTTTGTGCTTCCCCCTTTTTTCCATGTTAGGGTTTCCATGCTCAATTTGGGAAAATGGGGGAAAATATTTTTTGTGATTTTTTGCTAATTTTGACCATGCATGCAAGTTTTTGGATTGCTAGTAATGACTATTATTACTTAATGTTAAAATTTCATTGTTTCATGGTTGACAAGGAATTTTTTGAACTTCCCCATTTTTTCCATGTTGGTGCTTCCATGATTAGTATGGAAAATTGTGGGAAAAGCTTTTTGATCCTTTTTGGCCATTTTTGATTATGCATGTAGGCCCCTAAGGTCATCGATGTTGCCTACTACCATCTAACACTAAAATTTGATTGTTTCAAGGTTCATAAGAAATTTTGGACTTTCCATTATTTTTCCATGCTAAGGTTTTCATGCTCAACATGGAAAATTAAGGGGAAAGCATTTTTGATCATTTTTAATTAATCTAGCCATGCATGAGTGCTCATAGGGTTGTTGATGTTGGTCATCAGTGCCTAAGGTCAAGATTTGGTTGTTTTGGGGGTTGTGATGGGGGTTTTAGATTTTCCCCTCATTTTTTGCAAATTGAATTAAGAAATTTAGATTTAAGCTAGATCTACAGTTGATTGACCATGCATGTCGACCTTTGAGATTGTTGATGTCAACGACCAATGTTGGATGTTAAGTTTTGATAGTTTGGAGGCTTCTAATTGCCTCATGCAACTTTTCCCCTTTCTTCCACACTAGGAATGTTGGCCCCAATGTGGATGAGAGGGTTGTGATAGATTTGTACAATTTTTAACCCATTTTGGGGCTTCCAAAAGCTCTAGAGGGTTCTGGTAGGGTCCAGTGGTCACTAGGCATCAAGAAATGATCATTAGGTCATCAACTTAGGTTGTTTTGGCTTCCCCCCATCTTTCCACATTGAGGGTGAAAGGATTAGCATGGAAAAAGTCTCCCATAGTGTGGAAAACACCAAATCCTAGGTTTCAACTAGTTTTGAATAGTTTCGACTAGGTTTGGTGAGGTTCCAAGGCTGTCAGAGATACTTAGAGTGGTTCTAGATCATGTGGGGTCCACTTTGGGTCAAATTTATGCTAGATGATAATTTGGATTCAAGAGTGAGTGTTACCCCCATTCTTCCATGTTGGGCACTATTTCCCTAGTGTGGAAATCTATGGTGCCTAGCCATGCTCATATTTTGTCCAAATTTGGAAACCTGGGATTGAAAAAGGTAAGTTTGTGTTTCTAAAAATAGAAAGATATTTGTAAGTCTAATAAATTTGTAAAATGATAAACATGTTTCCATGCTAGGTATGGTATTCCTTGCATGGATGCATGGTAAGGTTGCCATAATGTCTTATGTGTTGAAATCTTAGCATTGAAGCAAGTTTGATCAAAAGCGAAGGTGCAAGGTGGGGCCCACAATCCAAAAATTTAAAATTTTAAAAAGTGAAGTTGTGTTCCCCTTAAAACAAATGTGAACTAAACTTTTCCCCCTTTTTCTTTAGTGCACTTGTAGTCATGGTGCATTGAATTAGCAACTGGGGTTTTGTTTAGGTTTAAGTGGGGTTTATAAGTGAAAATTTGTAAATTTTGATCATAATTGTCATTCTTCAACAACAATGCATTGGAGGAAAGCTCTAGCAGAGATTCTTGTGGTAGCCATAGCCAATATTTAGTGTGGAAGCCTCCCATCTTCCCTGCAGCTAGTGTAGAACTCTCATCTTTTTTTGAAATTTTCCCCTTTTCTCAATGTGAAGCCTGTGATGGCATCCAAACAAAAAGGATGGAAAAGAAAAAATATCATAATTTAGAGGATAGATGAGCATTCAAGGGAGTTTTCAGAGGTTCCTAGGCCTATCTCCATCTAGGCTTCATTTTTCATTGCTCCAAGGTAGGTAATTCTACCTATTTTTGCCTTTGTTTTCATGGTTTTTTCTAGTTTTTTCCTTCCAAGTGTTAGGGACACTTTTTCAAATCTACTCCAATTGGGGGATTAAATCAAAATTCTAAAAAAATCCCACCTCCTATTTTGGCTACTTGCATGTAGATCTATGGTTGTTTTATCACTTTAGCTTTTGTAGATTTTTTTTTGAAAATAGGCCTTACTGCTTTGTGCTTTTTTCTCAAAATCTTGGTGTATGGCTATTTTTTTAGACCTAGGCCTTAGGATTTGTTAAAATTAAATTTTAAGAAAATCCTAAGCCATTATTTTGATGTGAATTTAAATGGTTTATAAGGGTTTTGACTATTTTGACCATTTTAATGGCTATATGAAGTTTAGTCTTTGGGATTTTTGAAGTTTTGTTATGAAAAAGGAAGCCAAGTTGTGTGGGTTTTTGGTAAAATGGCTGCATATTTGTAAAATCAAAGATTATGGGTTTATAGCTTTTTTTTAAAGCTTCCCAATTATTTTTTTCTTGTTTAATTTGGCTTTGAAAGAAGGGAGTTATGGTTGTTTTCCTAACATTACGCAGTTAGGCTTTTTGTGCCACTTATGTAATTTCATGTAGATTTGTGAATTTTTTTGGTCATGGCTGTATAGGATTTTGCTTTAGCTTTCCAACATTTTGGAATCACTTTGATTGGATTTAAAATGAATTTTTTGTGAAGGTTGCATAGATCATGGTAAAACTCACAGTTGTAGTACATTGTCCAAAATAGAAGTGGCTGATTTTTTTCTTTTTCTAGAAGAATAAAAGCTTTTTCTATTCTAAATAAGTTTTTTTTGTTATGGCTTCATGGCTTTTTCTAGGCTTATCATGCTTTTTTCTAAATCTATAAATAGCATAGATGTTTGTTTTCCCAAATTTGTGCATGCTTTGCATAGTTTTAGATGCTTTTTCTAAACTTATGCTTGCTTTTTTACAGATTCATGCATAATTTAAATGCTTTTTGCTAAATTTATGCATAATTTAGACTAATACATAGTTTTTGGCATAGTGTTTTTGGTTATAAAGCCTATAAAATATGGTATCAATGTTTTTATGGAATTTCACAAGGTAATTTAGATAAATGCCTAAGAGTTTTTTACAAAATTCAATTTCACCTTTGANGCAAGGTAATTTAGATAAATGCCTAAGAGTTTTTTACAAAATTCAATTTCACCTTTGACTTAGGGAGTTTTCTCAAAATTTGTAAAGAAATTCCAATTGGTAATAATGCAAGGTTATGCAAGGTTGTGATGAAATTACTTAGGCTAATTCAAAAAAACACCTTAGGGCTTTTTACAAAGGCTAATTTCACCTCTGACTAGGTGTTATGTCTAAATTTGCTAAGTAACTCTAATAGGCCATAGTGCTTTTGCTTTGAAAGGTTGTAATAGTGCCTTTTTATGGAATTTTTTAAGCTTATTGATAAACACCTTAGTGCTTTTTATAGAGGCTAATTTCACCTTTGACTAAATGTTTTCCTAACCTATTAAGAAATTCTAATTGGTCACAATGTTTTTGCTTTGTTTTGTGTAGGGTCTTCCTGAGGCCTATTCTCATTATAGTGGAGTTGGTAGGCATTTTGTGTTACATTGGTACAATACTCCACCACATGACATGCGACTTGGGAAGCTCTTGTTGTGGTTTTAGCCTTGGGCAAGGGACTTCCTTGCCTACCTCCTCAAAAACTTTAATATGATGATGCGGTCACACTTGTTCGTAAATGTATCTAGGGTTGTTGTGAAGGTCCTATTGCCTTAGGCATCAGGACTAATTACCAGGTATATTACTGATAAATCAGTTCCTAAAACTATAGGGGGACTTGCAGATGCCATAAGTTCACACTACGTATTGGATATCTAGACAATGCTAGAGTATAGTTAGTATAATACTGATAATACTCTGATGGTGGCACATAGAGTCCACATACTATTCTAGAACGTGCCTAGCATTGTGTATCATCTATAGGGGTAAACATGGTTATTGTAATGTTTTATGATTTTGGCTTAACTTCTTTTTCTAACTTCATTAATTTTACTTCTTGTAGGTACAAGGTCAATGAGCAGGGTTTGATCATTAATGAACAAATCCTGGTAGTGGCTCAAACTGCTTTGGATGAATTTACCAAGAGTTCCCAAATCAGAGCTACTATGTATCAATAGTTAAGAGGGAACTTTAATGAATATGCCACCAGGTTTAACATGGTATACAAGAAGTGCAAGGATGATAAGGTGACGCATAGCTACTGGGTAGATGCTGATGGCATGGATTAGATCCTTGTTGCTAGAATGTCCACATCATAGAAGAAAAGTAAAGGTAATCATATGGATTCTAGTGTTTTATGATGTTAAGTGTTTTATTACTTTTCTTGGTTGTTGAAATTTCCTATATTGACACTAACCTTTGGTTATTGCTTCACAAGACCTTCCACCTTAGCTGATATCACTATACCACTTGCACGTTCATGTCATGAGGAAACCCTCATCCTAAAGTTTGGTGATGTGGCATCAACAAAAGAGTGGCTAAAGGGATAGGTGCCTGGATATGATCAAGCAAACATCTAGTGTGCAAGATTACTTGATGTTTTTATGGCACCTATTCCTTCCATCCTTGCTATGAAGATGTTGCATGCTATCAACTCCTTTGATGAAGAGGTTGGTTTCTTTAGCACCATCATCCAAGATGTTAAGGTGAACACTGACATAGGTGCTAGACTTTTTTGTGACTTGTTTGGGGTCCCTGTTGATGGGGCCAAGGTTTCCATTAGGATAGTGAGGGAATTAGGTCATTGTAAGGAAGTTATAGAGTGGCTTGGTGCTAGCATGAGCCACTCTAGAATTTCAATGGATAGCTTCATGAATCCTAATGCAAAGGAATCATATCCTTTGTTTAGGTCTCATGCATTTTCCAAACTACTATAAAAAAGAAGTTGATTGGCCTAACATAGGGGTGGATCTTTAAGAAGGTCTTGATAGAGGGCATCAAATTTGATTAGGCTACTACTTTGGCTATGAGGTTTCGAGAGGAGATTCTTAGACTCTGTGTTGATACCTCTACGATAATCCATATGCACATTGCATTTTTCATAGGTTATCTAAAGAGGTATATGGAGATTTTGGTGGTGTATAGGAGTGGATGATGGGTTTCCCAAGACCCAAGCCAACTTTCTAGGCCTTGGATAAAACATATTTATCCAATAGTGAAGACCTAGAACCCACTAGAGGGGGTGGATGAGACATTATCCATTACCACTAAGAATCTTGATGTTAGGTAGTATAAGTCTTCCAATAGTATTGATGATAATGAGCCCCTCTCATTTCCTACTAGTGTTCAGGAGGCCAAGCAATGGTGCATGGAGGCCAAAGGGGTAGCTAGAGTGAAACTTAAGAGGTCCATGGACGAGGCACCCCCAGCATCCACCCCCAGCATCAGATCAACCTACCTTGAAGAAGCTTAAGTTTAGGCTTAAGCCATCACAATAGGGAGTCATAGGTATGCTTTGTTTAACTTTAGCCATTTCAAGTATTAAAATTTTATGGCTACTTTATGGTTTCATGTGTTAATCAATTTTCTATGTGCTATGGTTGTAGACAAATGTTAGGTTATAGCAGCCCAAGCTACAATGGAGGTAGAATAAAGGTATGCAAAAGAGACACTCCTAGAGTAACCCATGGTTAAAGGTCTTGTTGGTGCAAGCATAGATGATCTAGATGCCTTGTTTGGTGAGGTGATACTAGGTATCTCTCTCATCATCATCCTAGATGCAGAAGAGGAGGAGGATCTAAGTATGCCTATTACCTTAATATTATTGTTATATTGCATTGGTTACATTTGGTTGTCATCCTAACCTTTCGATGATTGTTATGCTTAAAGTAGTTCCTGAGCTACCAATGCAAGCTCCCATCCCTAAGTTTCATGTGAAACCATGTGTAGAGACTCTAGACAAAGTGGAGTTCCTACATAGAATGGCTTAAGAAAGAGTTAATTGAATGACATAAGAGAAAGCTATTTATTCAAAGGATCCAAGCAAAGAGTTCTGATCAACTCTTTGAAAGCATTTTCAAGGTGGAGCAATCCTCTACTCTTCAAATCACTATCATTGTGGGTGAGATTTCTATAGCTACTGTTACTCGTGAGCCTCCTACTTGGACTCCTATAGATAAATCCAACATTCATTTTGGTGTTAATCTTAGGGATGTTGATTGGATCAACATGATGAAGGACCAAATCCTCCATCATTTGGAGGAAGGCCCCATCTAATCCCAAAAGTGATGGAGTCAAACTCTCCACAGGTTTAATCTATTTTCTATTTTAATTTTTAGTTTTAAGTCATGATCTTTGCTATGGTTTACTAACTGACTATATGTTGTTGCATTTCAAGCCTCAGGAGACATTGGTGGCCCCAACAGTGAGGGTGGGAATGATCCACCACCTCTTCCTCCAAATGCTACTTAGCAACCTCCTTTAGTTTAGCTTGTTGGCTATTTTTTTAATGTTAATAGCTATGGTTAGCCAAGACTATGTTATGGATGCTTATTCTTTGGCATCATTGATATACATTGTATTCATGGACATTTTAATTTTAAATCTAAATATTTGGTTTCATTTTAGCTATATGCATCTATAGTTGTAAATGTTGTAAATAGCTATGTTGACATTTTTTGTTTTTAGTATCAAATGGCTAATTGATGTGATAATAGGCTAAAAAATGAGTAATGAAAGATATGTTTGCTAGTTTTAGGCCATTATAGGTATATGTTATATAACTTTGCTTATGGCTACATTGCCAATTTAATGTCTTAGTAGACGATAATGGCAGTTTAAGGTCATAGCAGACCATGGTGCTAGTTTTAGACCTTAGTGGGCCTTGGTGCTAGTTTTATGTCTTGGTAGACATAGTGCTAGTTTTAGGCCTTAATAGGCCATAGTACCAGTTTTATGTCTTAGTGGATAGAAGCACTAGTTTAGGCCTTAGTGGGCCTATGCTAGTTTTAGGCCTTAGCAGGCCATAGTGCTAGTTTTATGTCTTAGAGGACAAGAATGCTAGTTTAAGGTCATAGCAGACCATAGTGCCATTTTTAGGCCTTAGCAAGCCATGGTGCTAATTTTATGTCTTAGCAGACAATAGTCTTGAAAGAGATGATTTTTTTAAAACATAAATAATAATAAAGAAAGGTAACAATGCAAATAAATTTATGGCTACATGAATTAGGCTATGTGCA
The DNA here is from genome assembly GCA_015680685.1 of Gnetum montanum. Classification (NCBI taxonomy): domain Eukaryota; kingdom Viridiplantae; phylum Streptophyta; class Gnetopsida; order Gnetales; family Gnetaceae; genus Gnetum; species Gnetum montanum. The sequence continues at coordinate 1,950,799 of MNCI01034697.1, forward strand.
CAAAGTGTAAAACAACAATTGCATATATAATAAACTATAAAAGAAAAGTAAGGCTATATGGTTATCCTTGTCTTTGGTCATAAAGGTGTTGAAATGTTAAGGCAAACTTCACTTGTGTAGATTCTTCGTAATTTTTGCAAAATTAGGGATTAAGTAAGGCCTACTTTGCACAAGGTTGTATTCACCATCACCTACATTTAAAATGTTAAAAGGGGGTTCATTCCATAGTGTATTGCATTCATTGTCATCATTGGTTGTCTTGGGTTTTTTCCTTTCATGGCTAGGAGCATCTTCATAAAGGTTCATCTTGGATCCCTGTTCTATGCCCATGTTGTTGACAGCTAGGGGAGCCACATTGTCACCATGAATGATGATCTCACCTCCCTCATAAGGAAGATGAATGTCATGATGGATGGGCAAGGAGACAACTCATAATTGAACCAACCAAGGTCTTTTGAGGACTAGGTTAAACCATAGTGTCTGTTCAACCACCAAGAAGTTTGTAGTCATAGGGAATTGTTATCTAGCTATGAAATCCAAGGAGATGGACCTATTGATGGCAACTCTTGATCCACTAAAGGACTTAAGAGATGCGGTGGTCATAGGTTGTACCTACTCAGTTAAACCCAAGTGTTCAATGATGGTCCATGGGATGATGTATTTTAAATTATCCTATGTGTATGGTTATGAATAGAGGGGCTTTATTCACCTTTTCATTTTGGGGATTAACCTTAATTTTATTATTTTGAAATGTTAAGGGTGTTTACTTTTCCTCCCTTAGTGAGGGAGGAATCATCACTACATGGATGGCTTCCTCATTAGTAGGGATATCCTCACTAACGAGTATGGAGCTCAACATTTTAACTAGCATCTCACAATGTGTGGCAAAAGTCATGATCAGGTCATATAAGCTTAAGGTTATATTTTTCTACTTGAGTAATTGCCTAACTTGGTCGATTGTACTAAGGAAGTTTTTTTTGTTGGTTGTGGGCTTATCACCCTAGTTGTGCTTTACTTCCTCCATACATCTTAAGAGGTAGACTTCAGTTTTAGGTTGTGGATCTTCTTTGTTATTTTGGTTGTGGGCTTTAGTTTTTTCCTATGGCTTGTTGGTTGAAGTAGATGGGGTAGAGGAGGTCATAAGTATAGCTGAGATGGGAGTGGGCTTCTGTGGGCCAACTTCCTTTCGTACCTCCTTTTGGTTGCCTCCCTTGTTGTCAAGCTTTTACTTATACTTTGGTTGGCTAAAATTTTTTGGTTGTTAGTTGTTGGTTGTAAGGAAGAGGTAGTGACATTAGCTACCATAGGAGATTGTTGTGTGGTTGACTCAACTACAAATATTTAGGTTGTATTGGGCCAGGAGACCTTGATGAAAAAAGGTTCTCTTAGAGGTATTCATGATGGTACCCTCACAACAAAGGAAGATCTTAAGCTATGGGAATCTGAAGAAGCTCTCTCATTGTAAAGAGGTACTTGGATCATGAACAATTCTCTTACAGGTCTCCAATTACCATTAATGTTAAATGATGAAATAACATAAAGGCTATCATTAGCATTTAATAGGTCTTTATAGACCTAAATTGACCAATTTTGTGATCAAACTAGGTTAGAAGCATCTAAGACCAATTCCCCCTATCTATCATTGTTTGTAGGTCATCCTTTAATGTAAAGCAAAAGTCTGTATCATGACCAGACAATTGATGATAATAATAGAAGTGATCTAGTTTGAAGTATCTAGGCAATGGGGGATCATCTTTCGTTGCCCAAGAGGGATCTTTGGCTATTTCACACAGTCACTCATGTTTCTTTTGAGTGGATTCAATCATTTGTTTATGTTGCATGCATCCACTTCTTAATAGTTGATTAAGCAACTTAGGTGGTTTTAGTGGAAAATTAGTGTACTTACACCTATCCTTCCTTTCGAAGCTAGGTCTATCTATTGTTGATGTATTGGTCCCAAAATTTGATGGTTGGTTACTGTAGTCATTAGTGGGGGCCTTGGGGGGGGGGGGGGGGTGTTGGCTTTTGACCCTTAGTTTATGTTCTTGTTTTTCTTGGTCACATTTGATACAGTAGTCTTGCTTTATTTGCTCTTTTCTTTGTCTCTTCTAGCATGTTGGTTTTTATATGATATGTAGGCTAGATAATGGCTAGTCTCTATAGCATCCTCTATGTTTTTAGTTTGTAAGAACGCTTTGCTAAGAGACCATGGATCAAGGTAGTAAATTTTTAACTTGATGGAGTTATTAACTACTCCCTTGAATATGGCTAAAAAGTGGGCTTTGACTATGGGCATTGGTATTTCATTTAGCAATCCATTCCACTGCTGAATGAATTTCTATACAGGTTCTAAAGGCCCTTGCTTAACCTTCATAAGTTGATTAAGTGTTGTGTCAAGCTTCAAGTTATACTTGAAGTGGTTGACAAACTGGGCTACTAAGTCATCTAGAGAGAATATAGATCCTTTGGATAATGCATGATACCAATTGAGTGCTTTCCCAATCAAAGACATAGGGAAAATCCTCATGATGGTATGAGGCCATGGCTGTAAGAGTAAACATTTAGATCAAAAGGTGATAAGGTGAGCATTATGGTCACCTTCTCCATTATATTTGCTAAATTGTGAAATGGGGACACTAGGAGGAAGCATCATACAAGACTTATGGGATTGTCTTGGTAGAAATCCATAATCTTTATGATTTGTGTGGTAGAGGCTTTAAGCCTCTTCAATTCCTCTGTTAGGTCTTGGATCATTTGGAAGGATTGATCTAAGCCTTGTGGTGGTCCCATAGTTTGTGAGGTTTGTACATAAGGTTGTGATATTTGTTGTGAGGTTTGTGTCCTCGCTATGGGTTGCATGATAGAAGGAAAAGGTTGCACTATGGTTGTGGCTTGTGGGCCAAACAAAGAAAAAGATGTTTGTGTTGGTACTTGAGGCACAAATGAGACAAACATAGTGTATGATCCTTGTGTTGTGGCATTGAATGAGTGTGATGTGTTGCAAAAAATGGCATGGGGTCTATTGTAGTAGGGCATGGAGGAGTGGAAGATGGTGGCACCATGCCCATGGAGAAAATAAAAGCATTAGGAGAAGGTTTTGTGACATTGGGGGATGTTTGTTGAAATAGCTCTCCAATGATGTTTTCAAGCTTAGATTCTATCCTAAATTCATCCTCTTCTTCCTATTGTTCCTCAAAGGTAGGCTAGTCATCTTCCTCCTCTATAGCAATCAATTGGGATAGGATGCTAGAATAGATGTTGTTAAGGTGAAGTTCTTCATATGGCAAAGGGATGTACTCTTTCCCACTCCTATGTATGAGCTTAAATTCCCTCTTGGCTGAACTAGCATGCTTGCTTGTATTTTGGTATAAATGAAATTATAGTGAACTTCATTAATGGATACAAAATTAGGACTCTCCCCTCTAACTCTCAAAGATTACCTAAACTCAATGACTATAGGGTATTTCAAATCATACACCCTCCGGACTTATTGGTTATGATCTTTGCCAATGAAGGTGAAGGACAATTTGATGGATTTTTGAAAAGGCATGGTTATCATTTTGATACTTGCTTAAGAATAGGCTATAAATGTTAAGATTGGAGTAAATTCTAATGAATGGAATTTAAAAACTCTTAGAGAAAATGAAAATGACAAAAATGGTATATTTACTATAATTAGTAAGTGGGAGATAAGGGAAGTTTACCCCTTTAGCAGAAATAGCATATTGGCAATGTTGGCTTTAAACCTCCCCCAAGTTGGCTTCCCAAGTGCCTCCATGCTGGGTATGGCAAGGGGGAAAGAAAGGGAGGTGAGATAATGGAAATATCTCACCTTCCTATTCCAATGTTGGAGANATTGAGAATCTTTTTAAGTAAGTTGATGATGGCTTTGTTGCTTCCTTCTACTTGTCCATTAGCTTAAGGGTCATAAGGAAATGAGAAAGAATGCTTAATGCCTAGGTCATGGCAAAAAATATTTTGTTTTTTGGCTGCTAAATTATGTCTCATTATTTGTAACTATGGTCATGGGTATGACAAAGCGAGCTACAATGTTATCTAGGATGAATTTTTTGACTTGTAGCTTCCATGCTGAGGTTTCTACCACATCCAAACTACCTGCAGCTTCCATGCTGAGGTTTCTACCACATGGAGGGAGTAAAGACAACATTGGATTCCTTGGGAGTTTTGGCTAAAATAATGGCTTTCAACTTGCAACAAAAGCAGATCTAGTTGTAAAATTGGTTTCAAGTTTTACCAATGTTGGCCTCCCAACTACTTCCATGTTGGGTATGGTAGGGGGTGGGGAGAAGAAGGGTGAAATGATGGGAGTCTCACACCTCCTACCTCAATGTTTATGGGGGGAAACAGTTGAAAAACAAAGTGGAAAGTTAGTAGTTTTTTCACTAAAATTGGTTCTAGGTAGCTACTAATTCTCTCAGCTTGGAAAAATGGGGGGTTGGGTGGGGGAGAGGGAAGTCAACTCATGGATGAGTTGAACCACCCACTTTTAGAAGCTGGAAAATAAAATTTTGGCAATAAAAAAAATGGGGGAAAGAGATATCAACACTGTATTTAGGCTTTAAAATTCATAGCAAGTGTTGTGAAAAACCAAAAACCCAACCACCTGCAACTTTCACATTGTAGTTTTGGTCATGGCANCTATAGAATTTTGGTGAAGGCCCTTCTTCTAGTGCCATGAAAAATTGTTGTGATTGAAAACCTTGATTGTTGAAATGGGAACCAAGGATTCTTGGTGCAAGAAGTTCCTCAACCCCCTAGGGCCTTCATGATAAAAATGGAATTCAGGGTGCCCTGGCCAATCTAGCAGATCAACTAGGGACTTGAGAGAGGAAAAAAGTGAAAATATAAATAGATTTGAATAATGCACAAATAATAAATTTATCTTTGAACACAAAACTCAAAACTTAAAGCTTTATTGAGAAAAGAATAAAGAATAAGTTAGAGAAATGTGTACAAATGGTGCCTAGATGAGCAAAAAGGGATCCACTTGTACAAGAGTTCAAAGCTCGTTGAAGCTAAGATGATCTGCTCCACAATCTGGGTACCAAACCATTCTTAATGCTATAGAACCTTCCTTTGTTGCTACAACCTTGGATCTATTAATTTGATTGTTTTTGGGATTGGGGGGTGGGAGGCCAAGTGGGAGGGGGATGAGAAAGGGAGAATATCTGGATGCTAAGTTGCTCCGTGTTGGGTTTGGAGTCCCAAAAGTATAGTGTTAACATCAAAATCCATCCAAATCTCAAGGCCTCAATGCTTCCATGTTGGGGTTCAAGAGACTGCAAGTATGGGAACTTGCAAGAGCTCTTGAGTGCTTGAAAATGCCCCAGGTATGGAGTTGTGTATGTGCAAATTACTTGTTCAAAAATTTATGGAACTAATTGCTCTTCCCTTTGCTTAAAATTGTTGAACTACCATAGTGCTTATGTGCTAAAATTTCTCATCCTTGTTGAAAAATTTGGAACTTCTAAATGGTGTTGGAGTTTGGCTCTTATAGGATCTTTGGGCCATGAATGGGGCTACAAAATGGCTGCAAATTTGATGTAATCTTGTTGCAAATTGGATGCAAATTTTAGGTGAAATGAATGCCCAAATTTTGGGGGTTACTAAACATAGTAGTGCTCCCCCCATGGCCATCCCATTTACTAAAAATAGTAACAAGGGCACCCCTTCCATGATGGAGATGAATCTTTCATGCTAAGCTCTTGACCATGCTTGTTGAAGTGGCTAGTTAACGTTGAAGTGCATGACTAAATAAATTTTTCTTCTTGTGGCTTCCACACTAGGGGTTTGAATTTTCCATGCTAGTGGGGGGGGGGGGGGGGGTGTGTGTGTGTGTGCAGGGAAAGTTTCCAAGCTAGGGGGAAAAAGTTTTCAAGCTGGGGGTAAACTTTCTAGTTTGAGGGAAAAGTTTCCAAAATGTGCCTTTGCTCTCCACATTGACGGGGGAGAAGTTTTCAAACCCACCACCCTTCCACACTAGGGGTAGGTGAGATCTGCCTCCCTGCATGTGTTTTCAACGTAGAAAAATGTCTACCCCAAATAAAATCCATCATATTACCTTTTTTGGCATTCTAAAAGCTATTTTTGACCCCTCCAAGCCCAAATGTAGACACTAGGTGAATTTTCTCACTTGGGGAATGAGGCTTTGATCACTTATGAAGCATTTTTCAGCCCCAAAAGTATAAATTATGTGAAATTGCCCATTGTTGGCTACAATTTTCACATTTACAATGAAATTTTGCCTTACGTTCCATGGGGTGAAAACTACATGATGAAGATTGATTATAACATGCAAAATTTTGTGGTATTTCATGAAGGTTTTGGAAGTCTTTGGCAGGGTTATAAGGTCACTAGGATAGGTTTTAAGGTTATTTTTGGGCACAACATGGATTTTTTGGCATACTTCCTAGGGCATCCATACTGGGTAGCATGGATGGGAGGTTCACCAGTGTGGAGATAGTTTCATATGTTAAAATTGACTCTAATCTTGGTAATTGTCAACTACTAGAGGCCAAGAAAGGGTATCTAGGCTATTGGAGTGAATTTTATGGCTATTAAAGGTTATGGTAAAAGATGTTTTGCATACCTCTAAGGCATCCATAGTAGACCTACACTGGGCAACATGGATGGGGGATTCACTAGCATAAATAAGATGTTTGGATGCAAAAAAATTATTTATTTTGGCCAATCTATGCTACCAGAAGCTAGCAAGGGCTATTAGATTCAAATGTGGTAACTGGATAGTTGATTTTCATAGTTTTGATCATCACCCCATCCATCCATGCTAGGTAGCATGGATGGACCTCCCTTAATATGGGTAAACTAGATCTAGAAGTTTTGGGCACTTTTGATTGGGTTCGAAAAGGTTTTAGGGTTGTTAGGGGTGACCAGAGGGTTTAGGGTTATGTGGGGTTCACTTTGGGGTTGAATTGGGACTTGATGAGCACCAAAGGGTGTGTATGGATGTTACCCCCCTTGTTCAACATTGGATCCATGCTAGGTAGTGTTGCCCCAGTGTGAATGCCCCAAAGTGGCAAGCTTTGTCAAGGTCTTACCCCCTGCTAGGGTCTAAGGGTTCATGCATGTTGATGACAGTTGTCAAAAATAGCAATTAGTAAGGTTAGGCAGCCAAGGGGATGGAATCCATGCTGGCTCCATGTTGCGCAGTGTGGATGCATGGGGGGATAAGGTTAAAGCATGTTCTTAGGGGTTTTAATGGATCAAAAACCTCAATGTAGAGGAGGTTCCCAAGTTTAAAGCCCATCAAACTAGGGATGTGGCTAGTGGAACCCATTGGAAATTTTTAATTTTTGAAACTAAATTTCCATTCCCATCTTTCTAGTGTGGAGATACCTC
>MNCI01034697.1:1958211-1983166 GCA_015680685.1 Gnetum montanum
GTTTCAATGCTTGTAATAGGCAATTGGGGCATGGAACAAGGTGTTTAGGTTTAGACCTAGGTTTTTATGTCAGATTTTGCAAATAACCATCACAACTCTCATTCCACCACAAAACACATTGGAGTAGAGCCTTGGCAAAACATTTTTTTTGCAAGAACCTTTCATCCTTAGCACGGGTGCTTCAGATCTCCTTCTAGGTAGTGTTGAAGCTTCCTCCCTTTCAATCTCCAAGCTTCTTCTAATGCAGATTCTATAATCATTTAGAAAAGAAGTGGAAAGACCAAGAATCCAATGATTGAAGAGGTAGATGTAGCAACCTAAGGCATCCCCCAATTTCCTAGGCCTATTTTTGTTCAAAGCTCACACATTGCAACCCCAAGGTAGGCCATTACTAGTTGTTTCATACTTCCTTTCCTAGCCATTTTTTGATTTTCCTAGCTAGGGCCATTTTTTTCATATCTATGCTAGGGTGTTTATTAAAAGTGAATTCAAAAAAAAAAAAAATACCACCTCTTATTTTGATGGTTTTCATGTAAATCTATGATCGTTTGGTTGTTTTGGCTTATTTAATTAGTTTTTAAAATTAAGTTCCAGTGTTTTATATGTGCTTTTTCCACTAGTTTAGGTGTGGAGTTATTTTCTTAGATCTAGGTCATAATATTTAATAAACTTTGAATTTGACTAAATCCTACTTGACATTTGATGGTCTTTAGACCTCCTCGAGGTCATTTGGTCATTTGGATTTTGATTTGTGACTATATTAAATGAGGCCATGCAAATTTCAAGTGTTTTTTTAATGTTTTTTTTTTCCAAAAAAGAAAGCATAGTTGTTAATTTTTTATGAAGAAAATGGCTATAATTTTTTAATGATGTTTTTGGTTTTTATATCTATGCTTAAGGTTTCTGTAGGATATGGTTTTGTTTAATTTAGAGTTATAATGAGGGAGTTATGAACGTTTTGGTTAGGTTGTACAATTAGGGTTGATGCCATTTTTCAAATTTTCATGTGGATTCATGATTGTTTTCTAAATAAAAAATAGGGTTGTTGAATTTTCTAAGGTAATGAACACATAGGATTTGATTTAAGCTTTCAAATGGTGGTAGAATCACTCTGTTTGGACCTTAAATGATATTTTTTTGAATTTTCTACCAACCTTACACAAAAGGGGGTTTTCAGTGATAGCTACATTTTATGCTAAATTGGTTATGTTTTGTTCAAAAATTGTTCTAAGTGTTTGGTTGTTCTAGCATGGTTGCAAACTTCATGATTTCAAGATTCTTTTAGTAATGGAATCACTGAAATTGGAGTTGAAACTGATTTTTAACAAATTTTTTACTATGGCTGCATAGAAGGGTGTTGTTCTGGTTGTATCAATTTTACCCCTTGGAGATGGGCAGCATTGGTACACTTGGAGATTTTTCTTGTTGATGTCCCAAGGCCTTAGCGATGCCTAAAGATGTCAATAATGCTATAAACTTGGTTTCACATGTTTAAAAATGTTTTCACTATTTTTAGTAATTATTGTTCTATGGCCATTTTCTAGGTTTTAGGGTGTTTTTGTATAAATGTTGTTTTAGGCTTAGGAAAAAATCTGGCTATGATGTTGTGCAAGTTATGATTTTTGGCTATAATGTCTAGCTGTAAAGTTTGTAATGATTTTGTTCTTGAGTTTCTCAAATGAACTTTATCTAAGACCTTAGAGTTTTTTATGGGAGCTAATTTCATCCCCAACTAGGATGTTTGGCAAAGTTGTTCAAGAAATTCTAAGTGTCAAAATATGGTTTTGATGGTGTGATCTTTCCATGTAGGTCCCTACTGAAGCCCATCCTCATAGTGGTGGAGTTTTTGGATGTTTTATGTTGCATCAACTCTCCTGACCCCAACACCCACTCCCAGATCTGGTTCTTGAGAGGGTCTCACTATGGTTTTGACAAAGGATAAGGAAATTCCTTGCCTATATTCTACAAAACTTTCGTGTGATGATGTGGTCACACTTAGCTATAGACATAATGGGGGTTAGTGGAGAAATTGATGCTTGAGGTGTCAAATTTGATCTTCAAGTTCATAATTGATGATCTAACCACTTGGGTAGTAGGGGAGGCAACGAACATAAGGGATATCATTGGTGCATGATACCTTTCAGAGATCTAGAGCATGCTAGAGTACTATTAGTAGAATGATGATAATACTCTAATGGTGGCACATAGAGTTCACACATTGTTCCAGAATCCCCCTATCACTATCTACCATCTATCAGGGTAAGCATGGTTTCTATAATGTTTTAATGTTTTTGGATTTATTGTTTAAGCACCTTTCCTAACTTGTCAGTTTTATGAATTTCTTGCGGGTATAGGGTTAATGATCAATGGTTAATCAAGAACAATCAAACCTTAGTGGTGGCTCAAACTATCTTAAATGTATTTATCAAAGGTCCTAATATTAGAACTATTGTGTATGAATAGTTAAGAGGGGATTTTGATAAATACACTATTGACTTTAACCCCATCTACAAGAAGTGTGTGGCTAACGAGACAACACACAACTAGTGGGTGGGCCCAAAGAATACCAAGGATAAGACTATTGTTGTTGGGACCTCTACAAAAGCCTCATCAATCAAGAAAAAGAAATGTAAGAATGAGGATTATAATGTCTAATGTTTTTATGGATATTAAGGTTTTAAGTGTTCTACAGTTTTAACTTTTTTCAGATGTGCCTATGCAAATGCTAAGCATTTGTTGTTGTCTTGCAGGACCTTTCACTCCTTCTAATGTCACCTTATTCATTTTAAGATGTCATTAGGATAACCTCATGTTAAAATTTTGTGAGGTGATACTAGTAGAGAAGTGGTTGAGGGGATAGGTACCTAGGTACATCCAAGCAAACATTTCCTCATGTCATTAGGTACCTCATGTAGAGGAGTGGTTGAGGTGATGTGATTAGGTACCTCAAGTTTAGATCCCTCTACTTTCCTAAACTATTATCATAAAAGACGGTGATCAGCATTGCACAGGGGTGGATCTTTAAGAAGGTTTTGATTGATGGTACCAGGTTCAACTAGGCTACTTCCTTAGCTAATGGGCTTCAGAAGGAGATTCTCAACCTCTACAACAATATCTATACCTATGTTTGCATGCATTATGCATTTTTGCAGGCTATTTGAAGAGGTTTGTAAAGTTCCTAGTGGTGTGGAGGAATGGGCGATGGATGGCCCAAGACCTAGACCAACTTTCTAGGCCTTGGATAAAGCACATTTAGCTAACCACGTACTCCCAGAACCCACCAAATGAGATGGGTGACTCATTGTCTGTTACCACCAAGGGACTTGGTGATAGGTGATGTGGATCCCCTAATAGAATGGGGGAGGTGCCTCTCATGATGCTCATTGATGTTAGGAGATCTAGAGAGTTATCTTCTAATGCTAATGGGATAAATAGGGCCAAGCTCAAATAGCCCATGGAGGGAGCACCACTAGCAATAGAGTTTCCCACCATAAACAAGCTCAAGTTGAGGCTTAAAAAGTCACATCAAGGAGTTATTGGTATATCTTACTATGTTTTAATGTCTTAGTTATGCTATGTTTTATGGTTATGGCTATATTGTTGTTCTATGTTCTGATATATTTTATGTATTATAGTTGTAGATAAAGGTCAAGATATGATAGCCCAAGCTACCATTGAGGAAGAATCATAGAGGTGTGTAGTTGAAGTAGTGGAGGAGGCATAGAGGTGTGTTGTAGCAGTAGCTGTGAAGGAACAAAAGTGTGTAGAGGAGGTAAGCCTACAATAGCATGAGGCTGAAGGATTGATCAACATTGATATAGATGAGATAGATGCCTTGTTTGATGTGTAGTTTCAAGGTGCATCCCCCATCATTATCCTAGAGGAGGAAGAGGAGGAGCCAAGTATGCATACACCTTAATGCTACTTGTTATATCCTATTGGTTTTCATTCTAATCATCTAATGATTATTATGTTTGTAGTAGTCATTGAGCCACCAACAAAGGTCCTTGCCCCCAAGTTTCACAAGAACCCATGGGGAGGTCCTAGACAAGGTGGAGTTCATGTGTGAGATTACCAAGGACATCATTAACCGGTTGCAATAGGTTGCACTTGAGATTAGTAAGAACTAAATGTTATTTGCCTTATTCATTTTGCTATGATTATAGGTTGTATTTATGTTATGACTATATTAGGTTGTGAACTATGCTTATGGTTGTATTATGGTTAACTCCTTGCTAAAGCTTCCCTTTGATGTCCAAAATGTACCCTTGAAGGTGTACAAAACTACTACTAATCTTGCAGTTTTGTGTGCAAACACTTCATGGGAGTTTCATAGGTCTAACAAATCCCTATGAGAGTAAGTTGTGGCCTTGAAGAAGGAGATCCAATGGTAGGCCAAGACTATCAAGGATCTTTAGGATTGAAAGGCCTTTATAGAAGCCCAAGTGCTAAATTAGAGAATTTGCAAACCAAAGAGATCACATGGGCTTACTACTAGAGTATCATCCATGACAAGGTGGCACTTTCAAGGAAGATGGTGGAGTAGTGGATGCAGATGGATCTCATCTCCCAAAAAGACCAAGGCTAGAAAGAATATAATGCATGGGCCCTAGAGTGGGGTAAGACATAAAATACTATACAAGAGTGATCAAGAGGCATACCTAAAGTGGCTCAAGGAGGAGACAACTGAATAGTGCAAGAGAGAGTTGTTAATCTAGGGGATTTAGGCTAAGAGTGCTTACCAACTCTTTGAAAGCACTCTCACATTATCTAAGTCCTCCACTCTTGAGATTACTATGGCTATAAGTAAGACTTCTATGGCTCTAGTGTCATGATACCTGCTAGATTGGATTGTTTTTTACCCAAAAAACATCCTTACAGGCATTAATTTCAAGGATGTTGACTGGGCCAACATGATAGAAGACCAGATTCTCCATCGTTTGGAGATTGGTCTTCAACATCTTCCCCTAGAAGTTATCAAATTGGATTTCCCATAGGTTTGATGCATTTATATTTTTTCTTTGGTTTTGTTTAAGTTATAACTTTGGTTATTGGTTACTAATTGGCTTTGTGTTGTTGTGTTTCAGGCATTAGGAGACATCAACAAACCTAATAGTGAGTGTGGGGATGATCCACCACTTCCTCCTCTGGATTCCCCTTAGCATCCTTCATTTTCCCATCTCATCTTGCTTATTTTTGACTACATGATGTTTAAATTTTTGTTGATGTTTATGGCTATTGTCAACCAAGACTTTATTATAGATAATTATTGTTTATTATTATTTGGACACTTTGCCACATAGTGTGGCTATGACTATGTATTATTATAAACATTTTAAATTTTAATTTTCAGTTTTAGTTTTGGCTATATATTATTCTAGTATTATGGACTTATCATGGTTTTATGGTTTTTATGTTATAAATGTTGTAAATGGCTATGTTGGGTAAAATGGCTAAACAATGCAATTCTAGGCTAAAACGTAAATAGGGTAGAAAGATTCTTGCTAGTTTTAGGTCATGAAGGGCCCTATGTTATGTGGTTGTAAATGTGTATTGCTAGTTTTAGGCCATGTTGATCCATGCACTATAAAATAATGTTTCTATTTTTAGGCCATGGTCTAGTTTTGGGCCATGGTGAGTTGTGGTTACATGGTTATAAATAGATGTTTGCGAATTTTAGGCCATGGAGAGCCTAGGCTATAAGAAAAGATACATTTTTTTTATTTTGTGTTTTTAAAATTTATGGTTTTTCATGTGTATATTGTGCTAGAAAAGAAAAACAAAGAATTAAGAAGACTTTAATAAATAAAAATGCAAGCAAAAGTAAATCTTAGGATATATGCGAAAAAAGGTTAAAATAAGGTAAGTAAAAGGATATAAACCAGCAATAAGAAAAATCTAGGCTAACTGGTTATGGCTACATATGGTTACAAGGTTATAAGGACATCAAGTGAAAGATCAAAGTGTGCATCATTTGTGCAAATTCTTTCTAATCTTTGAAAGGTTAGGAAATGTATAAGGCTTGCTTTGCATAAATTTGTACTCCCCATCTTCTTCATGAATGATGTTAAAAGCGATTTTTTCCCATAGCATGTTTCATTGTACAACATTGTCATCTTTGGATTTCCCCTCTCTATGGAGTTATTTAACTTCATGTTTGTGAGTTTCTTCTTGAAACTCCACTTTAAATCCTTATTCTACATCTACATTGTTGATTGTCAAGGGAATTTCATTATCACCATGAATGATGATTTCACCCTCCTTATAAGGAAGGTGAATTTCTTAGTGGATCAGTGAGGATATGACTCATAATTAAGCTAACCAAGGCCTACCTAGGATGAGGTTGAAGCCTAGTGTTTCTTCTACCACTAACAAATTTGCAATGGTGGGGAATTTTTCCCCTACCACGAAGTTTAAGGAGATTGATCCTTTAATAGTGAGTCATGATCTATTAAAGGACTTGAGAGAGGTAGTTGTTGTGTGTTGCATCTACACGATCAAGCCTAAATGTATAACTATAGTGCATGTGATAATGTTCATTGTGGCTTCATCATCCACATGCACTCAATGCACCTTGTACTAGCCTACCTGTATGGTGATGAAAAGAGGAGCCCTTGTTACTTCATCATTTTTGGAACTAGTCTTGACTTTGCTATTGTGAAATAATAGGGATGTTGACTTCATTTCCCTTGGTGAAGAGGAGACCATCACTGCATGGATGGATCCCTTGTTGGCTTGAATGTCTTCACTAATAGGGATAGAAGTTAACATGAATAGTGCTTTAGGATGTGTAGAGGAAGTCATAACCAAGTCATACGAGCTCAAGGTTGTGTTCTTTTGTTTGAAAGACTAATTGACTTGTTCCATCATACTAAGGAAGTTGTTAACATTGGTCATGGGACAGAGTTGTGCTTTACTTCCTCCATGTGTCCCAAAATGCATACTTCAACCTTGGGTTGTTGTGGCTATTTCTCTTTCTTTCTCTCTTGGACTTTGGGATCCTTCCATGATTTACTTGTTGAAGTAACCTAATTCAATAAGGTCATGGGTACAAATGATATTGGAGTGCACTTTGGTGGGCCCACCTCCTTTCATGCTTTAGGCTTCTTATGATCTTTGTTGTTTGGCTTTTTCTTAGGCTTCTTCCTATTATTACTTGAGGCTTTTTGGCTATTGTTTGTTGGTTGTGAAGAAGAAGCTATGGTATTAGCTACCATAAGAGGTTATAATGTGGTTGTAGGGGTTGGTTGCTTTGTAGCTAACTAGGGCACCCTAATGAAAAAAGGCTCCCTTAGAGGCATTGGTGGTGGTATCCTTACAACAAACGAGGGTCTTGAACATGTTGAAACTGAAGAGCCCCTTTCATTACGAGGGGGCACCCAAACCACAAACAGTTCCCTTACAAGTCTTCAATTGTCATCAATGTTGAATGTAGATATAATGTATGAGTAGTCATTGGTGTTCAATGGATTCTTGTACATGTGCATCGATTATTTTTGGCATCAAATAAGGTTAGATGCATCCAGGATCAACTTGTCCATGTCTATCATCTTTTGCAGGTCATCCTTCAATGTAAGGTAGAAGTCAGTATCATGACTAGGTAATTGATGATAGTGGGATAAGTGGTCAAGCTTGAAATACTTAGGCAACTAGGGGTCATCCTTGGTTGCTGTGGGATCCTTGGCTATCTCACATAGCCTCTCATGTTTCTTATGAGTAGCTTCAGTCGTCTGCTTGTATTGGATCCTTCCACTCTTAAATAGTTGATCTAAGAGTTTATATGGATTTAAAGGAAAACTAGTATATTTTGTCCTATTCTTTCTCTTAGAGCTAGGCCTAGGAGTAGTCGATGTAGTGGCTCTAGAGGTTGATGGTTGGCTATCAAGGTTGTTAGTAAAGCCCTTGGGTTGATTGTTTCTTGGCCCATGGTTAGTCATTTTGGCTTCTTTGGCCACCATTTCCACAACTATGTTGTTTTACTTACCTCTCTCTTTGTCCCTTCGTATGTGTTGGTTCTTTTATGCCACATAAATAGGGTCATGACTAGCTTCCATAGCATCCTTATGTTTTTGGTCTAGAAGAATGCTTGACTAAGAGACTGTGAATCAAGGTAGTACAACTTAGACTTGATAAAATCATTAACGACCCTCTTAAATATAGCCAAAAGGTTGGTTTTATCTATAGGCTTTAGCATCTCATTTAGCAAACTATTTAATCGTTGAATAAACTTCTATATCGGTTCAAGTGATCCTTGCTTGACCTTCATTAGCTAGTTAAGTATGGCATTAGGCATCAAGTTGTACTTGAAGTGGTTAAAAAATTGGCCTATCAAGTATTCCAAAGAGGATATAGATCCTCTAGGTAAGGCACAATACTAGTCAAGTGCTTTTCTTGTTTGGGACATATGGAAGATCCTCATTATGGTGTATGGCCATGGTTGTAATAGTAAGCACTTGGATCGAAAGGTTATAAGGTGAGTCTTGGGATCACCTTCTCTATTGTACTTGCTAAATTGAGGGATAGGGACACTAGGAGGAAGCGTCAATGGTGGAACTATAGGACTAATGGGATTGTCCTAGTAAAAATCCATAATCTTAATGCTTTGAGTTGTAGAGGCTTAAAGCCTCTTCAACTCTTTTATCAAGTCCTAGATCATTAAAAAGGCCTAATCTAAGTCATGTTGTGTCCTTGTTGGCTATAGGGTTTGCAAAAATGCTTGTGATATTTGTTGAGAGCTTGTGGCCTCACTATTGACATTAGAATGAAGGGGAAATGTTGTGTTATTGCTATGGTTAGAGGAAAAAATAAGGAGACAAATGTTTGTGCTAGTATCTGTGGCATAAATGGAACAAAAGGGATGTGTGATCCCTATGTTGCTTGGGGTTCCATGGTGGATCCCACCTAATTGATCAATAGGTTGGTGGTGGTGAAAACCACCAAAGAAGATTGTATGGACCGTGGCTGGGTGGCAAATGGCATGGAGAAGTGGAATGTGGTTGACTATGACACTGATTATGTTTGGTATCTAACGATGACTAATGTGGAACTAGACATGGTTAGGTAGGAAGGGGTAGAGGATGGTGGCATCTTGCTCATGGAGGAAACAAGGGGGATAGTGGAAGGCATTGTGGCCTTGGGAGTTTTTTACTAGAACAACCCACCTAGGATGTTTTTGGGCTCAGACTCTACCTTGAATCCATCCTCCTCTTCTTGCTGCTTCTCTGACTTGTGGTTTTCATCCTCTTCATCCATCTTAATTAGTTGAGATAGGATTCTGGTATAGATGTCCATCAGGGATATCTAGTCATATGGGGAAGGAATGTACCCTTTCCCATCTTGATGTATGAGCTCATACTTCCTTTTTGCTTCTAATTCTACATGTAAGATCAACATGCCAACCTAGATTTCGGCACAAGCATAGTTATAATGATCTTTGGTTATGGTTGAAAGTTTAGGATTTCATCACCTAAGCCTCAAGAACTACCTACACTTGACTACAGTAGGGTCCTTGGGGTCATATATTTTCATGGCCTCATAGTTGGAGCCATTGTCAGTGAATGTGAAAGGAAACTTGGTTGATTATTGAAATGACATTGCTAAAGTGTTTACAATGGCTAAAAAAAGGTGTAAATAGGTAGATAAGGATGAAAATTCCAGCAAGTGGAATTTATGAAGATTTAAAATTAATAAAAATGGCTAAAAATAGATTATTTATTATAAATAGTATGCTGGCTATCAAAGGGGTTATGACCCTTTACTAAAAATGGCCAAAGGTGATATTAAACCCCACCTATGTTGGGCTTTCTAGCTACCTCTATGCTAGGTGTAGTAGGGAGTCCCCAAGGGGTGGGGGGAGGGGAGGGGGGGAAGAGAGGGAAAGGGGTAAGATGGGAGGTCTTACACCTTTCTATCCAATGTTTATGGAAGGGGGTTTACTTTCTAGAAAGTAATTTTATTGCCAAAAACAAAGAAAAGTGGGTTTTAGAAAGGTTATCTATGCCAATTTTGCTAGTAGAAATTCTTAGCAAGGGGGGATGGGGATTTGGGTATTGAAACCACCAATGCTAACCTTAGTAGAGTATTTGGTCACAAAAGGGGGGGAAAACTAAGAAATAAAATCAAAATTGGCTTTAGAAACTTCACAAAAACTATTGTGAAAATTTTAAAAGCCCAAACACCAGCAAGTCCCATGTTGGGCTTTGGTTGTAGGGGGTATGAAGGTAGTGTTGTTTTTTGCAAAGATTTTGAAGGTTTTGGCTAAAGAAATGTAAATCTAAAACTTGTAGGTCAATGTTGGAAATGGGGAAAATAGGTTTTAGTAAAGAAATGAAGTAGAGGCCCTCCTTTTGATGCCAAAATAACTATAGCAACCAAAAATCTCAATTGCTAGAGGAACCAAGAAATTCCAATTGAAATAATTTTTAACCTCAGATCTCTAGGACCTCCACAAAAAATGAGATCCTTGGTGCCCTGGATGGTCTGGTAGATCACGTAGGGACTTACAAAATGCAAAACGTGAGATGACAAGAATGAAATGCAAAATACATACCTGGAATAAAATGCACAAAATGTAATAAACAACAAAACTTGCACACAAATAGAACTATAATCTTTATTTCAAAAGAATAAAGGGAGTACAAAAAATGTGCAAAAGATTACACATAGGGGCAAGGGGTTCACTAGCATGGTGGTTCAAAATCCATTGAAGCTTTCACGATTTAGATGCTTTGCCACTCCCAATGTTATTGAACCTTCGCTGGTATACTAGATCTGCAACATTCTTGATGTAGGGGGGTGAGAGATGTGGGTAATTTAGGCTACCAGAGAGATTGACACTAGGAGTTTGTATTCCCAAGTGCTTAATGTAGAATCCAAAATTCCACAAATCTTGAAGGGGGTAACAAGCTATGGGGGTTAAAGATGGCTATGGGGGTTCCACGTTGGGATGTTCCAAGATGCTATGTTTTTGCTTGGTTGTAAGAGATCTTGCATGCTAAAAAATGCTAAGGGTGCAAATGCCCAAAAAAGTGGAACCTTCTCATGGTGTAGGGGTTTAGGTTTTATAGGTTTTGGGCCATAAATCTTGCTGCAAATTGACTGTAACTTGCTAACAAATGACTAACAAATTTACTACAAATTTCTTCTATGCTCAAGTGAGGTGGATGTCCAAATCAAGAGGGGTTACCATATATGGTAAGTGTGACATCCCCATGTTCATTCCATTTACTAAAAATAGTAAACATGAATTTTATCCATGTCAGATTTGTCCATCCATGTTGGTCCTTTCAATCATCAATGTTGATGTGCAAAATCTTTACTAAAGTTGGTGCAATGCTTGAATCTTGGCCATGAAGTATCCATGCTAGAGGTGATGCATCAAAATTGAGGGGTGAAGGTTATACCCACTACATTGAGCAAGAGTGATGCTAGACCCCTCCACATTGGGCATGGATGGGGCCAGACCCCTCCACATTAGGCATGGATGTTGTTTTATCCCTCAACATTGGGGAGAGGTGGATTTTAACCCTAGTAGGTGAGTTTTACCCCCATGTAGTTTTCATCAGCATAGAAAATGCTATACCTTCCATAAAACCCATCAAAATACCAATTTGGGCATCCCAAAAGGCCTTTTAACCCCTCCAAGCCCAAATATAGACACTATGTAACTCTTTTCACTTTGGGGATAAGGCTTTGACCACTTATGAGGCATTTTTCAATCCCAAAAGTATAAAGTATGTGGGATTGCACCACATGGATTAAAATCCTCACATTTACAATGAACGTTTACCTTTGGTTTCATGGGATGGGATTACAAAGATCACAACATGCAAATTTGATGGTGTTTCAATAGTCTTACTAAGCCCTCATAGACACCTACAATTGCTAATCCTACTTCTCCTTCCTCCTCTACAACATCCTTTAGGATCCCTTCAAACCAAACACCTCCCAAAGTGTACACTATAATGTTGACCCATATGATCATTGATTGGATAAAAGGCTAGCCATTTTACCAAGAAGAGATCTAATCCTAGGTGTCCCCTCATTTACTTGAAAATTGTCAAAAATGAACCTTGCAAGGCTCTTCTAGACTCAAGCTCTTGTGTTAATTTTATCTTACAAGAAGTGTATAAATCTTGGAAGCTGCCTCTACTCAAGAAGAGAAATATTCACTTAAGGTTAGTAGATTAGTCTATCATTGTCTCCTTGGAATTGGTGGAGGACATTATGACCATTGTCTATGGGTGGTCATATCCTACTAACTTTTTGGTGATACAAGTGGATAACTGCAAGAGGGACTTCCTTACTATTATGAGAAGAGCTTGGATGAGTACGATTGATGCATGGCTAGAAATTAGAGACCTCTTCTTAGAGATCTTCAAGGAGAATGAATTTGGAAAGCTAGAGAATAAGGAAGTTCCATGCATTATGTATAGTGACATGGGGTGCCACTATTTGTAGAAATTATGGATCATCAAAAGTATCACACTCATAGCATGTAGGTAGTGTGCAGATGTCATAGAATTTCAAAGGTTCTTATACATAGCAACCACAAAATAGAAGGGCATCCAATGGCTGATAGCTAAAGCAAAAAGTATTTCATCACTATGCATGGAGTAGACTAAGAGCCTAACAAGTGCCTATGTTGAAGGTATGGACAAAATAGAGAATGTCCATCGCCAACTCTGTGATGAACTTGATGAAACCAATTGGAAAGAGTTGGAAATCCTTGAAAGCTTCAAATAGGAGCCCCTTGAGTTAAAAAAATCTATCAACTAGAATGGAATATGCTTTTCTAAATAATGGAAAGTTGGTCATCATCAATGCCAATATTACTCTTGTATTGACAAAGAAGCTATTGGAGGTTGTCAAAAAATGGCCAATAGCCTTTGCTTGGTCATATCATGAGCTGACAAGAATTAACAAAAGGATATGATAATATTATATCTATACAAATTCCTCCATTAAACCAAAGAGGTAGCCACAATGAAGGTTAAACCCCAAGCTCAAGCAAATCATCTAAGAGGAGGCTGAACAATTCCTCAAGGTGGAGTTCATCCATCCCATTGCAAATAGTGAGTGGGTTAGCCCACTTATGATCATTCCAATGAAAGGTAAGAAATGGAGGTTTTGCATTGATTTTAGGCTATTGAACATGGCAATATTCAAGGATCATTTTCCTTTGCCATTTGTGGACCAGGTGTTGGCCACAATTTTGGGGCATTATTATTACAGATTTTGCAATGGTTACAGTGGCTATAAACAAATCTAGATAGCACAAGAGGATCAAGACAAAACCACATTCACAAGTTCCTGTGGGACTTTTGCATATATAAATATGCCTTTCAACTTGTGAGATGTCCCTACAACATTCCAACACCTTGTCCTCATCATCTTTTAACAACAAATCAGTAGTAGGGTGGAAGTCTTTATGGATGACATCTCTACCGCAAGCCTTGAACCATCTAGAGTAAGTGTTGAAAAGATTTGTAGAGACAAAATTAAGGATCAATTGGTAGAAGAACCACCTGATGATCTAGGAGGTCATTGTGCTGGGGTACATAATATTATAGAAGGGGATTGAGGTGGATCCTAAAAATTAAGGATCATCCAAGGAATAACCTGACAAGTTGAAACTATCAAAGATGTGAGGTCATGCCTTAGCCACATTGGCTATTATTGGTACTTCATTAAGAAATTTTCTAAGATTATTAAACTATTGTTCGAGCTAATAAAGAAGGATGCTCCATTTTTCTAGACTGAGGAATGTGAACATATGTTCCAGCACCTTAAATAGAAGCTCATAGAAACACAGATCCTACAAGCATCTAATTGGTCCATACCATTCCATATTATGATGGACACATCCAATTTTGCCTTAGGAGCTATGCTCATATAGTTGGATGATGAAAAACATCCTTATTACATTCACTATGCAAGTAGAAGCATTGTGGGTGCATAACTAAACTACACCACCACTAAGAAAGAACTAATGACAGTGGTGTATGCCTTAGAGAAATTCTAGCACTATGTGCTAGGGTACAAGGTGTTTGTTCATACTAATCATAGTGCAATCAAGTTCTTGATAAATAAACGAATGGTGAGCCCTTGTATCATACAATGGTTGGTAATCTTGCAAGAGTTTAATCTAATCATGATGGATAGAAATGAAATTGAGAATGTGGTATCTAACCACTTATCTCTATTAAGATGGGACAACAAAGAGGAGGAAAGCCGACTTTTTGATCAATTTCCTAAAGAACTCCTCTTTGTTAGAGCTATTACTGAACAAGCGCCTAAGGAAGACAACTGGTATGATGGCACCCTCACCTACCTACTTACTCAAGAGATGCCATAGGAGTGGGATAATAGGAAGAAATAATAGTTTCTTTACTAGGTTAAACACTTTATGGAAATTAATGAACATGTTTATAATGTGTACACTAATGGCCTAGTTTGATGGTACATTTTTGATGATGATCAACTACGTGCTCTCTAAGATTTTCATGAGAGTCCTTGTAGGGTTCATTATGCTAGAAGATGAATGAACATTAAAATTCTCATGGCAAGGAATTACTGGACTACATAGTTTCAAGGATGCCCATCACTTCATCCACTTCTATGGCTACTATCAATGTGATGATGGGATGATTACTTATATGGAGGGGCCTCAATAGTGGATCCAACAACTGGAGCCCTTTGAAATTTGGAGCATTGATTTCATGGGTTTCATTACTCCCATGTCTAATGGAAAGGTGTACATCATCATAGCTATTAACTACTATACCAAATGAGTAGAAGCTGTAGTTATCACCAATTGCACATCCTCTATGGTGGCCTAGTTTATACAACAACTTGTTGTGAATAGGTTTGGGGGTGCTAGATGCACTTAATTCTGAAAATGGAACTCACTTTACAAGCACCATGTTTTGGAAGCTAATGCAATGCTTAGGGGTTGAACATAAACTAACAACCCCATACCACCCCTAAGCAAATGGTCAAGTGGAGGTTACTAATAGGAAGATGAAAATACTAACAAGAATAGTTAGTAAATATAGGAGCGATTGGAACACCAAACTCAATGATTTCCTTTAGGCCTATCACCCCACATGGAAAATTCCTATTAGCAACTCTTCCTATGAGCTTTTGTACAGAAAATTACCAACACTTCCTATCCAAATAGAACTCTATACACTTTTAATAGCCTGTGACCTTTAACTTCACCTAAACCTTGCATAGAAAGAATGGTTAATGAATCTCAACATGCTAGATGAGAACCAACTAGAGGGCCTATTATCAAATGAAGTGCATAAGGCATATAATAAATAATGACATGATTGTAGAATTAGGAAAGTAAAATTTCAACCAAGAGATAAGGTCCTATACTAGAATTCTGCATACAAGCCACAATGAACTAAGTTCCAAACATTGTGGGAGGGACCTTATATTACCTATGAAACATTTCCATCTAGGCTATGTTAATTTATAAACTTGAAAGCCCAAATAGGAAATTGTTAGTCAACACACAACAACTCAAGCCCTTCCAAGAACCCAAGACAGCTAGTGACTAGAACACCTAATTTTTTTGATCTTCTCCTTCCAACTTAGTTATGGGGGAAATGGCCATCCATGCTAAAATAATCAAAGTGCCTCCTTAATTTTTCATTTTTTCTATTTTTCACAATTTTTATTTTACATCGTTTTTAGTACGTTTTCTATTTCTTAAATATATTATGATTTTTTATCATATTTTACTTTATTTGGTTTGGATTTTTCTTATGTTTTTCTTTTCTTTCTTTATTGCCACCAGGACTTTGTGCAACTACAGTTGTCAATTGATGGTGATTTGTATTTTATAATGTTATTTGATTGTGAATGTTTGGATTCTATGTTTGAATTTTGATGTTGATAACTAAGACATGTTTTCTTTTCATGATAATAGCCTATGACTCCATGTCATCCATCGATCCACATAACTCTATGGGATCCCTATGTTTTGGAAATATAAGGTCCCTTATTAAATGAACTTATAATCAATTGGTGACCTTTGCACTTTTCAAACTTAGGATAAATTAAGTGGATTGATAAGGGTTTGACTTCAAAGGGATTTGTCACTTTTATCCTTACCTGCCCTCTGAGTTACATGGGTGTTTTCATGGACTTCTCACCATTTTGCTATTGACCAATCATAGGAAGTAAGTCTTTGCATGATGTAGTTACCATTTGATAAAAAACAATAAAAATAAAAAAATAAAAAAGCATGGGAACTCAAAGTACACCTCTTAGACATAATAATAGGCTACAAGCACTAGTTATGGGGTTGAAAAAACATGTTACCCATGCCTGAAGGCACCCCTCTAAATAAGTCCCTCTTCACTTCCTACTTCTATTTTCTTTTTCTTATTTAGGAATGGTGAGTGGTCTATGAGGATGTTCTTATTACCTGGAGGGTGGAATGATCTCAAGTATCAATGCAAAGTCACTGGAAGTGGATGGTCTTAATTTGGACTAAGCAAGGAAGTTCTTAGATAATAATTAATCATATTTCTTACAAGGGACTTCTTGTGACCATAATAAGTGACTCCATTCAACACTCTCTTATCCATCTATGCTCTCCATCAACCACCTCACTACCTTTTCTCATGCTATTTCAATGTCTTTGTTTGGATATGGTTATAATTCTTTGGTGATTTTCTTGGTGATTCAATTCTTAACTAACCACAACCATAAATCAACCATGAGGTCCATGGACTCCTTGTTTTTAGGACATGCAAGGGCATTAAGGGTATGAGCCTACTATGGGGAGGACCCACTTAGATACTTCTTGGTTGGCCTAGTAAGTTCCTCATCTCTTAGACATTTTTGCTTTCAAATCTTCCACATTCCAAGTCAATTACATCCATTTTTACACTTCTTAACTGATATTCTCAAAATTAAATCTCCTTTTTGTGTCTATTATATTTCTCTTCATGTATTCCATCATGTTCTTGGCTTTGCTGGCTTTGTCTAGAGTCCAATTTTGTGAAAACCTCTTTGTTTTTACTTGGTTTTTTGAATGTCAAAATTTTGTTCTACTACTGCATTGATGCAACCTCATTGATGTGATCATGTCAACGTAGCACAAAAATTCCTATAAATACCACAACATTTAGCCAATTTTTTGTCATTTTCTCGTCTAGAAAGAAGGAGTTTTTGCTATTTTTAGAGCCCAAAGCTGATAACTTATAAACTACTTGTTTGATTAACCCCATTATTTAATTCTATAGCTACTAGAGGTGAGCTTCACGTCATGGGGGTGACAAACCTTAGGTTTCTAATAATTTTTTTAAAAAAATTTTTCTAACTTCCACAAGGCTTAACTAATAAAATAATATTAAAATCACTAATCTGTGAGAGTTAAACCTTTCCAAAAAAATTTGGTGGCCATCAAAGTAAAATAATATCAAAATAATGAATCCACTATAATCACAACATAGCCAAAGTGTAATAGATCAAACGAGACAAGGTATCCAAGTGCTCCATGTTATACATCAAATGCTAATCCTTAGTCATGTTGTGATTATAGATGGTAGCAAGACCTAAATGAGGAGGGAAGGTGGAACCATCCCAATAAAGGGATAAGTAGCCAAGAACTAGAAGGGGCCAATAGCTACAGTAGCCCTAGGAATAGGTAACCGAAACACATGCAATAGAACCTCTTTCAAAAAATCTTGAATTGGAATCTCTCTAATAGATTCCTAAAGCTGAAACAAAATAATCCCACTAGGATGAGGCACCAGGACCAAGGCCAAACCTTAAAGTCACTTTGATGGATGCCTACCTTAGGAAAATTCATTCCGAAGAGATCCAATGTTTAGTTTTTCAAGAGTTGAACTTTGGTCCATTCTTGGACTTTGCTCTAGAAGAAGTCAAAACTCAACTATATAATTCTCCCATGTGGTCCATTCTTACTTCTAGTGGAGAATGATACATGGGGGAAACATAACTATTTTGGAACAAGAGGAAAGCTAATGTCACTATGAAGATTAACGACATTAGTGCATCTTACTTGGTGGAGGCAATCTCTCATGCCCCTAGGTTGCTAGAAACTACAACAACATTGGTAGAGATCTCAACACAAGCAAATCCAAAGGTGAAAAAGGAGTGGATCCAATGGTTCAATGAGGTTGATTGCAATAAGTATGATGTGCTCACTAAGGTAGAGAAGGTGTATTTCAAAATCATGACCTACCACCTAAATCCAACAGTGAGGCCAAGCAAAGTGATGGCCTTCTGTACCCATGTGTGCACCATTTTGAGTGAAATCTTTTCAGTTAATCTCCCACAACCAATCTACTTAGAGATCAAAAAGTGCTTCAAGAAGAATGAGCATGGGAGAAATGCAATTTCCTTCCTATGCCTCATTCATAAATTATACAAAAGGGAAGGAATAGCCTACTATTCAAATGATAACCTTTAACATGCTTCTATTGCCTCTTAGGTAGAAATGATAAAAGACAAGGTGCCATCAAAAGTGCAAGAAGAAAAGTAACAACCACCACCACCCACCATCCAATAAATAACATTGTAGGCACACTCTATCATTGAGAAAATGCAAAAAATCCATAAATAACTCCTGTAGTAGCAATAAGCTAGAGCAAGTGATGATCCTTGTATCTACTGATCAACACTAAGCCATTTGAATGAGGTCACTTGTATAATCAACTAGTTGGAGGATATGATACCAATGGTTTTTTCTCAAAAAATGTAGGTATTCACAAGATCAAATCCTAGTTCTTGAGAGGTAACTGCATCACTTTTAGGATAACAATAATTTCTAAAGGTCTCTAGAAACACCACCACCTTCTTGGTGCACCTGGAGATGGGCGAGGGGAAAACTATCTTGTTAATGCAGCATCAAGGGCAAGAAATAGTGGTTGAGGTGGTAGCTAATAGATTTGGTAAAGAATTGAATGCTCCTACAGCTACCAATGGGTTTTTCTCAACAAATTTAGGTACTCACAAGATCAAATCCTAGTTCTTGAGAGGTAACTGCATCACTTTTAGGATAACAATAATTTCTAAAGGTCTCTAGAAACACCACCACCTTCTTAGTGCACCTGGAGATGGGCGAGGGGAAAACTATCTTGTTAATGCAGCATCAAGGGCAAGAAATAGTGGTTGAGGTGGTAGCTAATAGATTTGGTAAAGAATTGAATGCTCCTATAGCTACCATTCCTAATATCACTGCACTTTAGGACATGTAGACATCTATAGGAGCAAGTGGAAGGTTTAGCGTAGCCCAGCATGAAAAATTCCTATATTGACTATTCAAAGGCAAGAAACCAATTTTAGAGGTCTTTGACCTTCTAGATAACATCATTGTAAGTTAGTCTATGCTCTTGGAGTCTAGGGACAAGTTTCTTATTGCCAATGCTCAAGTTGAAGCAACCACATTTGAAAATTGATGATTTGCTGCTAAAGTTGTGGAGTTGAGAGCTTGGCTAGATGATCCCACCATGCTTAGTGAGGCTATTAAAAGAGATGAATCTTTTCAATAGCTTCAACAAAAAATTTAGGAGGCTGAGTATGTAAAGGAGTCAGTAGTCTTTGACTAGTCCTTAGTAGAGAATACAACTTACAACATCAAAAACGACTATTGAATATTCACAAGGAGAATGTAGCTCTAACCCAAGAAAATTATCACCTATGAAATGTCGAGAACTAGAAAGACCAAATGATGGAATTTGTCTAAAAATAATAGGAGCATCTTGCCAAGGTAAATACATATTTGAGGAGGTTGGCTGGTAAGAATCATAATCTCTCAATGGAGAAGGTCTATGCCTTGCACCACAAATCAACCATTGAGATTACTTCCTAGGAAAATAAGGTCCTAAAGTTTGGAGTGAAAAATCACTATAGGAACTAGGTTGGCCTTCTTAAAGAGTTTAATAAAAATGAGATCCAATTGGAAAAGCCAAAGGTGAATGAGGCTCTCTAGCAACTCCAGTAGGGCGACGATGTGTGGTAGCCCATATTTGATGGATTGAACATGTACAACAAACTAGAAATCCACCTCAATGAGTTGCCATTTGAGGAGATGAAGAAGTACATGGAGTTAGCCAACCTCCATTATGCAAAATTGAAAATGCTGACTACTGGGAGACTAAGGTTAGAATTGGAAAAGCAAGTGACTAGCTCATACCTTTTGTATAAGGCCAAGTTCAAGCACCAGAAGGATAGAAAGAAAAAGCTAAAAATAATGGATGTTGAACTAAAAGTTCTTAGAGCATGATTCATAGATCAATGGTCAATGGATGAAAACTTGGCCAGAAGAATGAACAACTACTAGGAGCTACTAAATGTTGTCAGAGCATTTGATATTGAATGCAAAAAATTCATTACTTACTTTGTCAATGTTAAGAAATTACTTCCTTCCATGTCCTATCTATGGGATGTTCTTGTATGAACACACATTAGTGATCCTACATGGACCATGTATGATTCTCGAAGTAATGAGGAGAAGATGAAAGCATTGCTAGATGTGTTTCATCTTTAACTAGCAATTATAGCTGTAGTAGGATAGCCACAACTGCTACAACCTCAACAATAACTATCGTGTGCACTAGAGGTAGGAGAAGGCCCTTCATCATCTTAGGAGCCTCCACCTCCTAGAACCATCTGATTTGCTTCTCATCTTCGACCACCAGAGGGCTTTAGCTATCAAATTTTTTAATAGTGTTCAATTTTATTTTAATGAACACCTATTTTTTTAAAATTTATAAATCTGTACACTTGGGCACTTAGGGTTAGTTTGGGTTAGTCTGAGTTACTTGATTAGTCAGTTACCTCCACAAATTTTGTAAAAAGCTTGTTCCTCTTTTTGTTACCTAGAGGAAAATTTTTCAATTACTCATGGGGGTATCATGAATCATTGTTGGTTGGGTTGTGTTGACATGATCCTATCGACACATACCTGTCGATGCATGATTTGATGTGTTGACGCATGATTTGATGTGTTGATGCATACACATCAATGGAGTGTCTAGTCTTGCCTATATAAATGCTCACACCTATCACATTTAAGGCATTTGTTTATTAGTAGCATAGCGAAGCTCTTATAGTTTGTTATTTTGAGACTTATAATATTTTCTAAGTGCCCACAGTAGGAGTTGAGGAGTGTATGGATCTTTATTCGAGCACTAATATACTTGGACACTTTGGTATGAATGGTAATAAAGATGAACTTCTTGATACACCTTGCATCACTTGGAATTAGCATAATATTTACTTTGATATAATTTACTATTATGAAATTCACTGTTATGCATTTAATTAATTAATTAATTATTGATAATTAATGCACATAAGTATGACCACCTTGAGCATACGTTAACGCTTGGTAATCCTAGTAGTGTTGCATGTTTAGGATGTATACGGTAGGTGGGAATGGATGCTTATGTTGGGATTAGATTAAGGCATTAGATAGTTTCTAGATTAATTAGGCATTTAATTAATTTATTTTCATGGTTAGGATAAATAAATAAAATATAAAAGTTATACAAATCATGTGCCTTAGTTACACTTAACCATACCATTGAACCTCACAAGTGGAACTGAGAAGGCAATGATCATGTCCTTAAGTTCACTACCTAGATAATATGTTCTTATAGAGCTAAAGTCTATGGAATTTTACTAGATCACTTAGTGATCACTAGTGATTCATATGGTTGGGTGTTGGGACTACTCATTGCTCATCATCAATGTAAGAGCATCTTGTTATGAGAAGTTACAACTCCTCATGGAATCTTTTAACAATTTGACCTAAGGTATTTATGAGCAATAGCTTAGCGGTCATGCCAACATAAAGTTGCAGAGCCATCAACAATGAGTAACATAAACTAGATAAAGCAAGACAAAAAGGTGTTGATCACCTTTTCAACTAAATTTGGGCTAACTATGTTGGTAGCCTTGGATTATCTAGAAAATACTAAAGACTCACGAAGAAAATCCTAAAAAAATTGAACAATCACCTTATCAATTTTTTTCTTATCTTATTAATAAAATAACTACTTTTTTCATTATTTAATGTTATTTGGTGCAGAGCATGATTTGTGTATTTACTTCAACACATTGTTAAGCATGAAAGGTAAGCATTTATTAACATCATGAATGAAATATCACAAGTGATACTGTAGCAAACCATGATTTAGGAGATCAAGAGATTAAAATATTATAAAGGAATGTTTTAAAAAGTTTCAAATAAGAAAACGTATAACCCAAGGACAATAAAACTAAGAATAGAATAAAAAGAAATCTTGTAAGGAAAAAATCATATGAGAGATAATTTTCAATAGTTAATGACATTATGATGGATTAAATCATTAACATCTCAAACCTTGGTGGAGCATTCATCTTGAGTGATATCTAGACAATTTAGTAAGTCTCTACTTTTACCAAACTTTGCACTTAGGCAATGATAGTATTTGTCTTGTTTTCTCCTAGTTGCAAAAGTATCCTAAAGCTATGGAACCTTCTGTTCCAACTTCTTGATATAAGCATCTCTTACAATTATGTCAAGTTTTTAGCTTTTCTTTTTGTTCAATAAAAGATGCGTAGACATAGATGTCAAAAAATCAAAGATATTGAAGATTAAATTTTAAAAATTACAATCACACTTTGAGACTATCCCACTTAATCTAGAACTCTTAACAAGAATTAAAAATATTTCAAGTGAAGTAACTAGAACTTTCTAGCTCCCATAAGAATATTTCAAAGCTCTTGAGAAACTCTATAAATTTTTTTAAAATTTCATGATGTGTAGAAGTGTTATTAGAACAAATGAGTTTAGAGTTCTCTAATTTGCATTATGTAGAGGAATAAGGGTTGAATATTTCCTCATGTAGTACATTTGGTTTACTTTGAAGGACTAGATCTTGTAATAGGTTAAGGATTACTAGTTCTCCTTCCAGATTGTTCATGACTCAAGTAAGAAAGATAAGATGTCATAATCTAAAATTTTGTATAGGTTTAATAAATTTATTTAATGCATGAGTTTAATTATTCAATGCTATCAAATGCACTTTAATAGAATATTTTTAACTTTATAAACTAAGTAATAGGAATATACTAGTCTTATTATTGTTATTATTTTATTTAAGTGAATAAAACCTTCTTATTAAAGTATTATATCTTTGCTTCTTACTAATATTGATGCTGAATTATATATCTTTTATATATTTTATGGCTGAATGTTGAAATTGAATTTCCCTTGGAAGTTTTTCTTTTGACAATCATCATGCCTTCACAAATATTTGACTATGAATATCTTATTGTTCATGTACATTTAATTATACATATTTTATTTCTATTATGTACATGTAACTATATAATAGTTTATTTATGAAATATTTAGGACCCTAAACAATAAGCGGCAATGTAGTCCCTATGCCTAACCATACAAATAATAAGTATTATTCATAACCTAATTGTAATCCATGGATTGGACTAGTCTTCTCAACTATACTTAAGCTAGCCTTAGTTATGATGGTTAAGTGTTATTAAGATAGATGATCATTGATGTTGTATGGACATGATAAAATAATATTTAAAAATAAAATTTTATCTACTTATTTTAATGGATAATGGAAACTAAAAATCGAAAATTTTTATTACGTCTAGGAAATCACAAAAAATATTTTCGATAGTTACAAAGCTTCAACATATTATTTAAGAATGTTGAAAACATTATTGATATAATGCTCCAAGTAGATAGGTTAATGTTAAATGTGAGCCAAATATAGAAAAAATAAAAAATATATTCTTCATCTTCTATGCTTTGTTTGCATAGTCTGCAAATACACTCTTCTCTTGGTAAATTGATTCAACAACTTGTCTCAAGAAGGAGATTATGATAGCTCATTCTTGATGTTGTAATTTGATTCCTTATATAAATAGGAACACTTGAGAATATATACTTTGGAGTAGTAGATAACAAACCTCCCCTAATAAAATGTAAATAAAAATGTTTTTCCCCAATGTGTTCAACCAAACTTTACCCGAGACTTTTCTTTCATGGTTTTTTAGAAGAGCCTTTTATTTAAAGGAATATCCTCTAGTACAATATTTTATGAATGAAGCCATAATTTTCCTTGAGGTAACTATTCATTTTCTTATGTAGCATTCATTATCTCCATGTGACTTAAGTTCTAAGTATAAGCAATAAATTAACAAAGTGTTTTAACTTCAAGAGGAAGTAAATTTGCTTCTGAAAGTAAGATATCATAATAAGTCTACATTTTCACTTAAAATTCACATAAAATATTTTAAGTGTTGCATTATAATTTTACTTAAGTAGCTCTTGAAAATATAATATAATAACAACAAATTGGATACTTTATGTAACACTCCACTATCCAAGCTTATGCTAGAAAGATATTAATTACAAAATTAAATCACAACTTATAAAATTAAAGGATGTTAACAAAATATAATAGGAAAAGTAGTAGGCATCCATAAAACAAACAAAGAGAAGCATAAAATATATAAACTAATTAAATATAAAATTATAATGTTAATAGAGCCTTTTGTACAATACCTAAGCTTTTCACTAAGCAATGGTAATTCATTGTCCTAATGTCCAAGACAAAAATACACAATAGTTAAAATATATTAATAAAAAATAAATATGATTAATATCCAAATTACATCAAGGAAGCTGAGCACTATCATTAAAAATCAAAAACCAAAATATTTAATACCAAACCAACACTACTGCATAAATAATTGAAATAACCATTAGGCCTATACCATAAACAAGAAAGTACAAAGTCCACACAACGTTACCTAGCAAAGGACATTACATAGTATAAAATACATGTTGAATATTACAGATTAGAAAAATACATCAAATTGTTAACTTAAAAAAATTAAAAAATGCATAAACTCTAATATAAGCATAAGGGGGGGGGGGGGGGGG
>MNCI01034697.1:1987823-2068921 GCA_015680685.1 Gnetum montanum
GAAGCATCAGATAATTCTACCAGAATGAAATGACGAGCGTAGTAACGAGCATGAGAAACCTGAATGCCATGGGGCTGAAGGAGGCTATGGACTTGAGTGTTTAAACTTGGAGACCGTGGTAAAAACCCCACAATTTGAAAAAATAAAATTTGAGATGTGAAATCTTTAGAAACTGCTTCAAAAATATCATCCGGTAAAAGAAAATCAAGCTGAGGTGAGGTAGATGAACTTCCCTGAGGAAATGCTGAAGCTGATGAATCCATCTTTGTGACTTGCCCACACCTAGGGTGCGTGCATTCTTGACACCGTTCTGCAACCTAGACTGCAGGAAAACCATCACCACCAGTGTGCGTGTCCACCCACCGTGAGCAAGGGCCTAGACAGAGCGGCAGAAAGAAATAAAATGACCAAGAGAAACTCAGGAGGCAGAGCAGGAGGGCTCTACAGCACAGCGGCGCCCAATGGGAGAAAAGAGTGCCCAACAGTTAGTTTCTGTTCAGCGTCCAGAGGCAGAGCGCTGGAGGGCTTTGCAGCATAGTGGCAGAGCGCAGGAGGCAGAGCGTAGCGGCCTCGATCTGCTCAACAATGGTGGTAGTCAAACGCTAGCGCCACCTCACGGTAGGCAGATCGCAGTGGTAGATCTCATTCATCATCGAGCACAGTACTTGATTCACACCAAATTAGAATTACGGATCAATTGTTACAGTTACGCTATGCAAGCGGATGTAGCAGAGGCGGCCGACCCGAGCACCAATCTGGATCTGGATTTGGATCTCCGGTCTACCATAAACTTTTTGATGCAAGTTTTAATATAAGCATAAGGTTCTCCATCAAGTTCCTCATCACAAACATCAATATCACTTGGGAGGAAAATTAAAAGGAAAAGAAAATTCATAGAATAAGTAGGAAAAATAAACTACACTTACATCCTTAAGGGTTTTGGAACTAGGTACTAGGTAGTTAGAAAGTCATGCACAAGGGTAGTTACTTCCAAAATGTTAGCATCCAAGTATACAAAACACACATGCATAATAATCCAAATTATATATATAAAAAACATAACATCACAATATTTAAAGAATTCTATCACCACCCAACCTTAAACCATGAAATCTAGTGCTTTTTCTTAGTTTTATCATGCCAAAGTTGGGATATGTACTTATTGTAAATCATGAGAGTTTTATCAAGTGCTAAAGCCAAGCCAAAATGTACCTAAAAGACTTATCTAATTTTTCTTAAATCTATTATCAAGATTTGCATGAGTTCCACTATCCTACTTTCTATCATTATTAGGATCAGAAGCCCAAAGTCTTCTACCCACTTCCCCCTTCATGTGACATTATTTAAAGGCTAATGTGACATGAACATCACTACTATCGATAGTGAAGGATTGCAATATGTCCAAGTTTCATTTAAAATCAACTAGCCACATGCTCTATGCTAACTCCACTAAAAATCATCTAAAACAAAAAAATGAGGGGTGGGGAAATATAAGAAAATTTTACATGTATTTTTCAATGTTAGATGAGACCTAAGTCTCATATATTATTACCAAATAAATGGTTAACCTACTGATGAGAAGTGGAGGTATCCCAACACTCTGTCATACAAGTCATGAGTGTTTGCGTGCGACTAGATCATAATCCATGGATGGACAATGTCATTATGCTAGAAATTGATGTTAAACTCGAGATCGTTGTCTTCCCACTTCAAGTTAGTGAAGTTTGAGTATATGGTTTAAATCCTAGTAAGGCATACAGTTGGTTGATGTTGAAGGCTCTTAATACTCCTAATTGTAAATGTGGTTTAACAAAAGATAAAATCCTAAGTCTAGTTAACTACGAAAACACAAATCTATCTTAGCCTAGTGTGATGGATATCTAGTCCTAGTCTATCGTACATGCCTTGGACTCATATAGTTATCACTAGGATTACCAAGTGGTATTACTACTGAGCGAATCAAGCAAGGCCATTACTAGATTACTAGATAACTACACTTTGTGCTCAAAACCGGTTGTCTCAATTCCACTTAATTATTAAACATGGAAAGTAAAGTGCTTAAAATGTAAATGATTAACTAAGAAAGTAAGAAAATTATTCTAAGTGAACATAAAGAAAACTAAGTGGATGATGCAATATTAAGAAATAGATTTGATCTTTATTACTGTACATAAACTATGTCCAAGTACAATTTACTCGAATAAAGATTCTAGTTGACTGCTTAATACCACACTGTAGGCATTCACTCTATCTCTAAAACTATGAAATGAAACTACAAGAGTTTGGCTAAGTGTTGGAATGAAAATTTGTCAATTTTATGCCCAAGTGCTGGTATTTATAGGGCTAAATAGATCCTAAGACATCAAATCAACGATGACATAGGATGGGCTACGATATTGTAGCTATGATATCATTGGTATGATATTGTAGATACGATATCGCATCTTTACAAAAATGGTTCTATCACCTACTTTAACAATAATGTTTATAAATGAATGGTCTACTACTAATCAAAATATTTATCAAAAGTGATCTACCTACCAAAACAAGGATCTTAGAGGCATTTTAAGTAATTAGAAATTATAAAGAGATAATCATGTATTACTTTCAACTTTTATTCATGTTGTAAAACCCTAGAAGCTACATGTTTATCCATTTTGACATTTTTGAGATCTAATACATGTTGGATTACTTTACAAAAGCTATTTCTTTTTGCATGTGCTTTCAGTTGATGAAATAAAGTGTACTATAAGGGGTATCTCATGATTCACACCAATGTGCTAAGCAAGTTTTCCTTTTACATTGTCATCATTTGAAGTCATCTTGGGCCTTAGAAACACAAAAGAGATAGAAAATCATAATTCTATCTCTTAGAAATCTGATTAAGACAAAGCCAAAATGAAGCAAATTCTGAGGATTGAGAACTTAGAGAGGAGATTAAATAAGTTCCCAAATTAAAATTGCTATGGCCACCAAAACCAAACATAATTTTTACATGGTTTCCCAACTTGGGTATATCCACACTTGGAGGGTAGAATCTATGCACACCTTTGAACTTTGTTGCTTAAAAATGTGATTTGAAAGGCACCATATCCTTTACAAGATTTGAGCTCCACTTTAGAGTGTTTCATCATTGTGAAACCACCCAACTCTATAACATCTCAACAAGATTAAAATATGGTTTTAAGGATCCCACAAACTTTTAAATGTGAGCTTCACACCAAAGTGTTTTTTTTCTATAAAACTACTCAATCTTGCAAGGTCTTGACAAGCTCAACTAAGATGTTGTCCTACAAGAAACACATCAACATTGTAGGGCTACAAGAAAGAAAGAAAAAGATCAAGGAGAAAGTGTAACTAAATTTATAGAGTCCTTGCAGTGAATCTCAACATACTAATAGATACAAAAGATAGTATAATGAAGAACAAACACAAAATCTCTTTGAATAGCCTTAGATTGACTTTTCAATGAATGGTATCTACATAATCCCCAAGAATTCCACTTAATATTATACCTTTGGAGTTTCCAAAAACTCCTAGAATTCATGCAACAACTATCAATTGACTAGTATAGATGTCTACTTCTAGGATGAGATGTCTAACAATGAACACCCTCAATGCAGGAGAGAAAACTATTAAAAAATTGAGATATCTAGAGTGAGAAGTCTACCTATAGAAGTCTACTCTCCTAGATAGAAATATATTATTTTAATGAGATTTCTACCTTCTAGACACACTTTGAGATCTGGAGCATCTCTTTGACCTTTTGGCTTCTTGGCGGTACTCGAAACATCTTCGTTTGACTTGCAGACTCCATTTTCATTCATGTTGTCATCTTGTCCATTTAGTCTTCATTTTGACATCTCAACATGAATCTCATCTTAATTCATCTCTTTTTCTTGAAGTCTTGGCTCTCTAGTTGAAGTTCCTACTCATAATACTCTTTCATGGTCCTGCAAGATTACAATCACATGCACATTCTACATTTTCCATTTTCTCTAAGGTTTTGACATACCAAAAGGTTAATAATTTCCCTCTTTTGGTGATTTCCAAACTTAAGAAAATGGGTTAGTATATTTATATAAAAACCATGGTAAATTTAAATAGTTCAAGAAATTATATAATCCTTTCTTGAAACTACCATTAAAACATACATAAATATCTTTCCCTTTTTGGACATTAACAAAAAGTATAAGAAAACTCCCCCTAAACATATGCAACAAAGCTTTCATTATATTGTTTTTTATTTTATATTTTATATTTATGAGTATCTTTTGTTTTATTTAAAATTTAAGGCAAAATACTTACCTAATAGGATAAGGTTCTATTCCCATGTCTTTACAGAGAGTAGTGAGTTGTCATTCATTGATAGGCTTGGTAAAAGCATCTGCAAGTTTATTTTTTGTCCTAATGAATTATAGCTTTACATGTCCAAGCTGGGTATATTCTCATATAAAATGATGAAAAATTTTGATGTGTCTAGTATGAGAATATTGAATAGGATTTTTTATCATGTTGATTGTGCTGCTATTGTCACAAAAAATTGGTCCAGATTGGGGGTTTAATTCCTAAATCCTTAAGAGTTTCTTTAATCCATAAAATTTGTGCACAACAACATCTAGTTGAAATGTACTCTTCTTCTTCCATAGAGAGTGTTTTGGATGTTTTCTTTTTGGATGCCTAAGAGACAAGAATTTTTCCTACAAAAAAGCAATTTCTACTAGTGCTTTGATAATCATCTATACAACCTACCTAATCTACATCACAATATCTAAGAAGATCAAGTGGGGAGTCCTTTGGATACCAAAGTCTCTAGTTAGTAGTCCCTTTTAGATAATGAAAAAAATGTTTAATAGCTTTAAGATGAGACTCTTTGGGATTTTCTTGATATGTTGCACAAATTTCTACACTTAATGCCATATTTGGCCTACTCGCAGTTAAATAGAGTAGACTGCCTATCATACCTCTATAGAGCTTAAGATCAACAAGATTTTCTTGATCATCTTTGGTGAACTTAAAATTTGCTGCCATAGGTGTAGTTTTTGTCTTTACATCTACCAAGTTGAATTTGAGCAGTAGAGGTTTGATGTAATTATTTTGATAGATGAAGGTTCCATCTTTAGTTTGATTGATTTGAAATCCAAGAAAAGTGTTAAGCTCCCTCATCATGTTCATTTCAAATTTAGATTGCATAAGATCTAAGAATTTCTTGCATAAAATATAATTAGTAGCTCCAAAAATAATATCATCAACATAAATTTGTACAATAAGTAAATCATTACCTTCATGCTTTAGAAATAAAGTAACATAAGCCCTACCTGTTTTGAAACCATTGGATATAAGGTGTTGTAAGAGTCCTTCATATCAAGCTCTAGGGGCTTGTTTGGGCCCATAGAGAGCCTTCTTAAGTCTAAAAACATGATCAAGATTAATGGGATCTACAAATCCTTTAAGTTGTTCAACATATACTTCTTCTTGGACACTTCCAATTAGAAAGGCACTCTTCACATCCATTTGATGTAGCTTGATGTTTTCAATGCTTACATAGGCCAAAAGAAGCATGATAGATTCAAGTCATGTAACAAGAGTAAAGGTCTCATAAAAATCAATTCCTTCTTGTTGATTATAACCTTTGGTAACCAATCATGCTTTGTTCTTAATGATGTTGCCATTTTCATCTGTTTTGATCCTAAAAAACCATTTTGTGCCATTGACCAATTTTTGGTTGGGTTTAGGTGTCAACTCCCACACATCATTTCTAGTAAATTGATTTAGTTCATCTTGCATAGCTAAAATTCATCCTTCTTCTCCTTCTTCCTCTTTGAAATTCTATGGTTCTAGTTGTGAAAGATATGCAATATAAGCACACATTTCCTTAGTTTGGCTCCTAGTATGGATTCCATCTTATACTTTTCCAATAACATCATTGACAAAGTATGATCTACTAAGTCTAGGCATTTTGGGTGAAATGTAGATATCCCCTCATGTTCATTTTCTATTTTTGAATTTTCATCAATTTGAACCTAGGAGGTACTAGATAACTTTTGGATAGGAACTTCTTCATCATCACATTGTGGAGAAATACTATCACTATCATCAATTTTGACATTTATAGTTTCTTCCACAACATTAGTTATTTTGTTGAAGACTCTATATGCCCTACTAATAGAAGAATATCCTAAGAAAATTTCTTCATTAGTTTTGGGATCAAATTTTCTCAAGGCATCTTTATAATTAAGAATATAGTATTTTGAACTAAGAACATGAAAATAACCAATAGATGGTTTTCTAAAAATCCATAATTCATAAGGGATTTTTGTAGTGAATCTTCTTACTAGTACTCTATTGAAGACATAACATGCAGTATTAATTGCCTCAGCCCAAACATGGTAATGAATATTTTTGTCATTCAATATAGTTCTCCCCATTTCATTCAAGATCTTATTCTTCCTTTTTGCTACACCATTTTGTTGAGGAGTCCTTACAAGAAAAAATTGATGCATTTTTTAATTCATTTCCATTGTCATTATTGATGAGTTTAACACCATTACCTTTTGTTTTGTATCTGATTACAAATTCTTAGAAAATAAACAAATACTTCATCCTTGTAATATAAGAAGGAAATCCAAGTAAAACAAGAAAATTCATCAACAATAGTGAGAAAATACCTTTTTTCTTCAAACTAAAAGTTTGAGAAGAACCAACCAAATCCATGTGAATTAAATCTAAGGGACAAGAGGTAGAGATGCAATTTTTCTTACCAAACCTGACCCTTGTTTGCTTTTCTTTTTGGCACGCTTCTTTGAGTTTAGGCAAGCCTCGAACCATTTCTTTTGTCACAAGGGTGTAAATAATTTCTTTGTTTATGTGCCCTAATATTCTTCGCCATATATGAGCATCATCTGTATTACTAATCAAGCACTTGGATTCAAAGTTGGGATTATCTCCAAATATAGTAGTGTAAACATTTGCCTTTCTAGTTCCTCCTATAATAATATTTCCAAAGGCCAAATATTTTATTTTGCAAGTTTCTTTGGAAATTGTAACATCAAAATTTGAATCAAAAAATTGACTAACACTAAGAAGATTATGTTTTAGGCCTTTAACTAAGAAAACCTGATTTACTATAGTGTAACCCTTACCCTTTTCTTTGATAGTACCAATACATGTTATACGAGCTTTCATGTCATCTCCAAATGTGAAGGTTCCATAGTTCTATTTTGAAAAGTGTATGGATTGAGATTTTTCTCCTATCATATGTCTTAAATAGCTGCTATCAATATACCATATGCTTATTTTAACAATAGAGAGAGCAACTTAAGCCATCATATTTTGTTCAAAGTTCCTCTCTTTTTGCTTCCAAACTTTCTTTTTTTGCAAGGTACCTTATCTAGGCTATTTTGGAAAAGACCAAGTGTAATGTTTCATCCATAGATGGCAACAAGCCTAAACATGTTCAAATTTTCCATAATAAAAGCAATTTAAGATCTTAAATCTCATTATATTATCAAACCTAGAAGGATGCTTCTTTAAATAACCTCATGAAGAAGCTTTGATATGCACATGCTTTTGCTTTTGATCTTCTTTGAACTTTTTCTCTAACTATTTCTTATTAGTCTACTCAATAACATTGGTTGGCCTTTGAATCTTAGCCTTTAGGTCTAAGTTTTCTTTCTTAAGACATAAACATTCAAAATTAAGAGTTACAATCTTTATATCATTGTCATGTAATATTCCTTTCATTTTAAAGCATAAAATTTGAAAGGAAATAACTTCATTACTAAATAGCTCATACCATTATTCTAAGGAGCTTTTATCTTCCTCATCTACATTATGAAATCTTTGATCCCCAATGGATTCTTAATTTATCAAGGTAAGACATAGATGATGAGAATCTTTAGATGGATCTTGTGGACTTCTTTTCTTATCCAAGTTGATATTGATGTTGTTGATTCTTATTTCTTTACTTGAATTTTCTTCATGTGACCAACATTTACAAACTCTTTTGAAGGCCATATGGCCTCTTCCATTACATATCCAACATTGTCTAGAGAAGAAAGTATAATGTTTACCTTTAAATTTATAGCATAGGTGTTGAATGTAGCTTTTCAAGATAAATTTGATAAAGTATATAAGTCTAGTTCTCTAATTTAAAGAGTTGAATCTATCAACTCCTAGTGATTTAGTGTTAGTTGCCCCTTTCATGTTCACTCTAAAGACATTGAAACCACCACTTGAGAATATTAGGCTCTAATACCACTTGAGAATCAAGAACTTAGAAGTGGAATTCAATAAGTTCCCTAAATAAAGTTGTTATGGCCATCAAAACCAAACATAATTTTTACATCGTTTCCCAGCTTGGGTACATCCACACTTGAAGTGTAGAATCTGTGCATAGCTCTGAACATTGTTGCTTCATAATGTGATTTGAAGGGGGCCATACCCTTTACAAGATTTGATCTTTGTGCTAGAGTGTTTCATTATTGCAAAACCACTCAACTTGGAAAGGTCCCAAAGAGCTCAAAATGTGGCTTAAAGGTTCCCACAACCTTTACAAATGTGATCTCTACACCATGGTATTTTGTCACTACAAAATTACTTAATCCTACAAGGTTCCAACAAGCTCAAGTAAGATGCCTTCTCACAAGAAGCACATCAATCCTGTAGGGCTACAAGAAATAAACAAAAAGATCAAGGAGAAAGTATAACTAAATTTACAAAGTCCTTATAATGATGCTCAACACACTAATACATGCAAAAGATACTACAATGAAGAACAAACACAAAATCTCTTTGAATAGCCTTCAATTGAATTTTCAATGAATGGTACTTGTATAATCCCCAAAAATTTTCACTTAGTCTTATAGCCTTGGAATTTTCAAAAACTCCTTGGAATTCATGCAACAGCTATCAAACAACTAGTATAGATGTCTACTTTGAAGATGAGACATCTAACTATGAACATCCTTAATGTAGGAGAGACATCTATCTAAAAATTAAAATGTCTACAATGAGATGTCTACCTATAGATGTCTACTCTCCAAGATAGATGTTTGCTATTTTGGTGAGATTTCTACCTTCTAGACACCCTTTGATATCTGGGGCATTCCTTTGGCCTGTTGGCTTCTCGGTAGTCCTCAAAACATCTTTGTTTGACTTGTAGACTCCATTTCCATCCATGCTCTCATCTTGTCCACTTTGTCTTCATTTTAACATCTCAACGTGGATCACATTTTAATTCATATCTTGTTCTTGAAGTCTTGGCTCTCCAATTGAAGTCCTTGGTCATAATACTCTTTCATGGTCTTGTAAGATTACAATCACATTCATATTCTACATTCTCTAGTTTCTCTAAGATTTTGACATACCGAAAGATCAACAAATTCAAGATGTAACACCCAAACCATGATAAAATCAATATTGTTTTCTCAAATTGTAAAAACATACATTAACAAATTAGATTTTCCACAAAAGACCCTAAAACATTTCATCAAATAATTGTTGAACAAACCAAACTAAACTAAATCAAACTAAATTCACACATAACCAAATAATTCAAAAACCTAAAATATGGAAATTATAATAATTGTTTTACCTGATTGATAATTCTACAAATAAAAACCTTTGTGTGACTAAAATCTCCCAAATAGACTCCAAGCCCTATGTGAAGCCAAAGGTCAATAATTGACTCCAATTAAAATATAGAATGATATTTGAAAAGAAAGCATTTACAAAGGTTTTAGATGATAGTAAAGGATTGAATGAGGATACTCTCCTATTTAGCAAGATCTTTCTCTCTCATTCTATCTTCTAAATGTTGATAATACAAATGGATGACTTCTAATGAAGGATTACTAGGTATTCATACTCACACAGGTATGCCAAGGTTTGACCAATGGGTAATTTTAATGGGAAGAACTAAAACTAAAATAAAATACCAAAAAATAAATAATTATTTTATTAATTACTAATAAATCATAAAGGAATGTCAAACACATAGCATACCACATGCTCTATGTAGGATCATGTGTCATTGACTCATCTAGTACTTGATACCTACTCACATAGAACTCCAACAAAGGGATTAGTGTATATATGCTTTATAAAATAGATTAATAAATTAAAAAAATCAAAATATATTTTCTAAAAAAATTACA
The DNA here is from genome assembly GCA_015680685.1 of Gnetum montanum. Lineage (NCBI taxonomy): Eukaryota > Viridiplantae > Streptophyta > Gnetopsida > Gnetales > Gnetaceae > Gnetum > Gnetum montanum. The sequence continues at coordinate 1,997,981 of MNCI01034697.1, forward strand.
AAGCACATAGCTCATCTAGACCCATATATCACACATCACAAGCATACTACACCAAGCGTAAAGATACCAAGCACAAAGCATAGGCTTGTGAGACGATACATTAATGGTTCAAATCAAAAAAAAAATAATAACAAAGAGGGGTATGAAGGGAAAGTATATTATACTTTGAATTTTTAAAATTTCAAGATTACAAAAATTTCCAAGACAAATACTTCTATATTATTACTGGTGGTGGAGACTCCTCCTACCTTGATGGTTCTAGCCATTGATTTGATAGTGCTATTGCTACACTCTTTATGTAAAATGCCATAATGGGGGCTCACATTTTCTTTGTTTTTATTCTTGGATCATTAATGGTCCAAGCCAGATTGCCTAAAGTGGATGTTACAAGTACTTCCTAAGAATAAGATAGAGTTTGAAACATTTATGAACACTAATAAATCAAGCTGTAAAATACATGTGTTTAATGTTAAACACCCTTACTTTAGCCTTTAAATCTTGGTAGTTTAGTATTGTTTTGGTTAGATTCTCTACCATGTCTTGTTGATTTGTAAAAATTTTTTTAGCATCTTTAGATCAATGTTGATGATTTATAGCTTTTGAAGACCCTCATTATGGAGTTTGTATTTCTACTAATGTGATAAAAACATGATGAACATAAGTTTTTCCAACTCATTTTGAGGCATGCCTATAGTTAGCATTGCAAGATTTGTGTACTATAAAATTAAAAGCTAACATGTATTTGATCATGTCTTTAATTTGTAGCTCCTATTGCTTAATATTCACTTGATTAATGGCATTTATCACATCAAATATGGATTGCTAGATATAATCTTGAAGACACTAGAGGACTACATCGAACTTGGCTTTTGCTAATTGGATTACTTTTTTACTAATCGTCTTCTAGAGGCTAACTTGATCTCTATGATGGTTTTTGATCCTCTCATGTTTAGTGACCTCATTTTCTAGGCTGTAATCTTAATAGCTAATTTTTACCTAATGGTCATTACCTCCTTTGAGATACTACTATTTTCTATTGCTAATCTATAAAAATTTGTACTAACATATGATAACTAATCTTAGAGATGCTTCAAATGATCTTCTAGATGGTTTTCTATCTTTCAATGTTATGCAACCTCTTGTTCTTCACTACAAGTCCTTCATTCTCCAAGGCCAATGTGAAGATGTTCTTCCAAAGTACATAGGTCTTAGTATTAATGTGGAATGCATTCCACATGGCTTTATTCTTTTCCATCTTTACCTAATGTTACTTAGCCTTTAACTGATTAATTACATCATCCTTGAATTAGCTAAGCTAGTGGATTATAAGATAATTGGCTATGGCATTATGTAACTTCATTTTACAACTACTGGTTTAACAACCCAACTTGATATAGTTGAGTCTTAGAAATGGCCAACTTGCCCTTTATTATCATGAGCTTAGACTAGATAGTAATGACATCTTTGGGGATGTCAAAGATTTCTATCATCATTAACTTAGCTGTAATAAGTCTATCTAAGACTTATTCATGCTATCTTGCACTTATTATTCTCTTCCCTCTTGATCTGGCCCTTGTAGACACATGAATGTATCCAATGCTAATAAAGTATGAGATTGGTATTGCATGGAATTATAATGTTGTACAAAATTCTATTTTCCATTACCTTTACAATATTTCCTTACTTTTTGTATGGCATGAAAACCACAATTTCCCCATCCCCTTACTCTAATATGATTAGGAAGTTTTCTTCTTTACAAGAGATTTGAAGATTCTCTTCTAGAAGGATCATAAGAACATCTTCCATAGGATTAATGTAAGTATAAGTAATAGTTTTAACAACTCTAAATAGGTTGGTGAAATTATCCTATTGCCAACTAATGGTCCTTGACACCTCCTATAAGTGGCTTCTAGCAAGAAAATAGTCCCTATTGTTTCTCATAGGTGCTTTTTGGCTTATGTTGGATGCACTTGAATATACATCCATACTTGTGATTCTAGTCATTGAAATAATGGCAACTATGATAGAACTTGATGTGGCTATTTTGTAGGGGTTTGGTGGTCATGGCACTTTCTTCTATAGTTTGAAGGATGGGTTCACTTTTATCATCTACTACCAAGAAGCCATGGGAATCCTTTGGACAACATTGTTGGCACAACAAGCTATTCCTTTCCTTTGATAGATTTTCTTGATTAAGCATGCGTAGAGAAGTCCCTTCTTACCTTCTTTAGTTTCTTTAAACCTCTTCTTAATCTTAAAAAAGATTAGTTGAGGTAGGTTGATAGGGAATCTCCCACCCAAAGTAAAACATGTCATGGTAAAGAAATATGTGATTTTACAAGGACTATCATCAAATTTAGATAATACATGGTAATTTTAAAGTATAACTTCTTCTCCCTAGTAAAGGAAACTATACTCCTTATTTACATCATATTCTCATTCCACCCATTCCTTTTTAACCTTAACATTTGAATTAGTGGACATCTCAACAAAATGTATCCCCACATTAGGAATCCTTAAGGTTTGGGCCATGGCATTAATGAAGTTGAAAATAGTAATGTTCTTCATCTTCATAGTTTCATCCTTCTAGTGATTGTTATAAAAGAGATACATCTTACCTAGAAATCATTTTCCATTGGTTGAAATGGTGGATCAAAGGGAAGAGACCTACAATTTCTCATGCACTTCCTAGGATGAAAACTTCAAGAAGAATCCAAAGTTAGATTTTGAAAGAACTATTTCTTGGACCTATTTCTCTCTAATTCTTGGCAGGAATGATTTCTTAAGGGATACCTTTATATTTGGTTGTGGTTAGGGTGCTTCATCCTACATGAATTTTCTAGTTTATAATGTGGGAGTCTACCTAGCAGACTCCACCTCTTACTCTTTCCTTATTAGTCTCATTGCATGAAACACTTGTTATTGTTTGTACTTTCATTCTCATCCTTGTGTATCTCTTGGTATCTTCTCAAATAATTGCATGGAACTTCTATCTTTATAATACACTTAGGTATCATCTACAATCACATTGATGATCAATTGTTAGATTCTAAATATTTTAGAATAGTTTTTCCTTAATCAATCTTAGGTGACTATTTTTTATTGTTTCTAAGGTTCTACGATAACCAAATTATCTCAATTATTAATTAATTTAATTATTTTTAATTTTTTCTACCTTAAATTTTCAACAACCAAGATGTTAGAAAATTTTTGAATCACATTCTAACTTTCTCCATGATTTAGAGGTCAACTCCATGAGCTCAAAGATTTTTGAACAAGTTGAAACTGAGGTTTGGATTACAAGATATGACTCTTGGAATGTTTTGTGCTTGAGAAGATAGTAAAATCTTATCTTGTTTAGAAGTGAAATGATGAAAAAATGATCAACAATTGCTACATATATATAGGCTTGTTGTATAATGTTAATGCTACAACATCAATGATGCTATGTTGACTAAGCTTCCTACATCAACACTACAACATCGATGCACCTAGTTGAAACCATGTTTCACATTATTTAGATAGATTTTCAAAAAACATTACAATTTTTTAAACATCATGAGTCGTAGAAGAGATTGCTAGACCTAAGTGAAGGATTAGAAATACTTAGAGATGGTTTAAAATGATGAAACAGAGTATTGTGAAGTTTAAAAATTAGTCATGACTTGGGATTTTTGGAGAGCTTAAACCATAAAATTAAATAAAATTGAGAAGAACTAGTTTGTAATAATGCATGAATTTAAATGAGTAGCACCATGATATTTGGAAAGTTTGAGATTGATTCATGGACAATATTTTTAATAGCTATACAAGTGGATCCTTACCAAAGTAGGCTTCTCCCTATAATGCTCTTGTGTAACCTTCTTACTAAGTGTCCATAGGTACTTAGAAAATTGAATGTTAACTTGATCCTTATTCCAACACATGCACACAACTATTATATCTAGAATCATTTACTATAGTGAAAAAATAAATTTATAATCATATGTTATAGTGAGATGAAATGGAGTTGGAAGGGGTTGTAGATGTGAAACATGAGGTACCTTACCATGTTCATAATGGATATTGCATGTAGAGCATGCTTATTATGATTAACATATCCATTCATTAGGACTCCAAACCAAGTCCATCTCTTGTACATTGACATCACATTTCATCATCTTGGGCTTCCCACTATAAGACCAACTAGTCACCATATTTAAAACAATACCACTTCAACAAGAAAAAGTTTGGGAAATGTAAATTAGAATTATGAAAGTTAATTAATTAACTATTAATGATTATGTTAATGTAAATTAGAGCACATTTAGGCATAGGTTACATATCTTTCTAGTTTTATAACTAATGCTAATTCCATCAAAGGAGTATCTTTAGACATGAGTCATATTGAAACACCATCAATTTTGGGACTCCAGTGATTCAACACAATCCCAAAATTTTGGCAAGGATCGCTACAAGCGCGATGTCATGTTGGACTGTGTAGACAACATGGCACCTCGAAAGTCCTAATGCCTACAAAGTTACTTCCAAGCTTACTTGCCACCCTTTGCAGCATAGTCAACGTGGCATCCAGCCATGAGGCCACTTTGCATGAAAGAGGCACTAGGGGTAGGCCGTACAGTCTAGCAAATTTTCTATCTCCCAAGCTGACAAGCTTGCTACACCCTCTAGCTTACCTAGCTTGACACTTGACTCGACTAATGGTCTACCCAAGGACCATGCTAGGAGCTATCAAAGGTGTTTAGGATGCACTAAACAGTTTGACAAGTTTTCTAATCACAGGAACCTGCTACACTATGCTATGCTGCATAGCATAGCAGGCCTTAAGGAGATTGATTGAACATCAAAGATCTAGTTGACAATAACTCAGCTCCCCGGGGTACTTGCCCCACTTCATCCTTTATGCATGAGCAACACAATGTAGCAAAATTGGGCAAATTTCATAAAAAATCATCTTAATTTGAGTGCTACACTGTGCTATGCTACATAGCATAGCGGGTTGCTAATGTGGCATTGCTCCCACTTAGACTATTTTAGCACAGTAAACACAATTGCCCATGCTTCAACCATAAAAAATGCTTATTCTATTGTCACACCAGGACATGATTGACATCCTGTGATAAAATGATTGCAAAGTAAGTTAGAATTTGGGACAAACTGGATGCTATGCTATGCTACGCTACATAGCGTAGCACAATGTAGCAGGGTCAGAATGCATGAAGGTCCTTTGCCAAGTGGTTCAAGCAAATGAATTGCACTTGGCCATGCTCCAACCTCCAAAACTACTTGTCCCACTTCACCCTTAGGTTCCAAGAAAAGTTTCTTGACAAAAAATTGTAGATCTAATAGGAATTCATGTCACACTGGCAGCTATGTTGTGCTACGCTACATAGCGTAGCGAGGACACAAAGTCCAAAAGTGTCCCAAGGATGAACTTCGTAGGTCCTAGGATCTTTCAACATGGAAGGTAGGGTTGTCAATTGTAGAAGTTGCTTACCTAGCCAGGCCTCAGACAGGTATCTTCAATTTTTAGGCAAGATTTCTTTCAAAACTGGTAGCTACGCTATGCAACGTAGCACAATGTAGCATGCAGATGTTTACGCTATGCCGATATGCTAGGCAGCATAAATAGCATAACACCCATGTGGAAGCATCAGTACATCCCCGGTTAGCTCCAAAAATTGTTGGAAATGGTCATTTTTTCTTCGACATCTCTTCAATAGACAAGATCAACAAGTTTTCTTTATTTTGAACCCCCCTCTTAATTTCCAAATTTGTCCCTATGCTTGACCCTACTCACAAGAGTAGAGAAGATGTAGTCTTGGAGCACAGGTTCCACTTTGCATTCATTGTTTGCATTCTTTGTAACAAACATGGTAGTTCCCTGGATTCTAGCACATGCAGCTTGAACAGTATGGTCATAGCTCAGTAGGTTTCATGTCTAGCCTCATTAAGTTGTAGTGTAGTACATTAGCAGCGTAGCACACCAACATAACACTACAGCGTAGCATTACACAACAGTATGGCACATTCATGTTGGCACCATTTGGAACCTAGGACATGTGGCATCCAAACCACGTCCTTCTCTTGCTTTAGGTCCTATAAATACCCCAACGAACAATGTTCAAATGGTTGGATTTTGGAATCATCTTTCCTAAGGTTGGGCTTCAAAGGTTGACATTTTGGTATTTTGGCTTTCTTGCAATTGGCATCTTGGCATTTAGCTTTCTGGCGATTGGCATCTTGGCATTTGGCTTTCTGGCGATTGGCATCTTGGCATTTGGCTTTCTGGCGATTGGCATCTTGGCATTTGGCTTTCTGGCAATTGGCTTTGGCAAAGAGACTGGAAAGTAGAAGGTTAACAAATAGTAAAATACCAATGGTATCACCTCTCAGATCTCTTCTAGCCTAGCAAGCACCAGCTGATTAGTTCCTATCAATAGACCATTGGCAGTAGTCAAGGAGCTATGACCATACTGTTCCATTGTAAGTTGTGCCTATCCACACTGCACATCAGTTGTACACCTTCTCCAGCCAAACAAAGATCAGATCCCTTGATTTTCCCTGTACGAACAATGTGGCATAATACAAGGGGCTCCTCAGGGGACTGTTGGCAGCTAGAGAACTGAATGTTCAACACCTGGTGATTCGAGGCGATTCGATGCTCATTGTCAATCATATCATAGAATTCTATGCCTACAAAGCTGTGCACCTGCAATCCTATTGCGATATGTCTAAAGATCTTTTGAAATAATTTACAATGACTAATGTCCAACATGTGCTGCGTAGTGAGAACATTGTAGCTGATGCATTAGCTACGCTAGCTTTAAATGTGCCACCACCTTTGTTTGCCACCTGGCCCACTTTAATGATGGAATGTACAGATCCTATCATCCAAGCAGTCCAAATTTCTTCTTTAAGTGTGGAAGGAATGCCAAAATGATACAACAACATTAAAACCTACCTTCTATGTGGAAAACCACTGCACGAGTTGACATCTGCATAAAAGGATGCAATCTGCAAGCGTGCCAGACAATACGTCATCATCGGACATAGCACTCTATGTAGGCACTCCTTTGATGGAGTATTGCTAACCTATGTTAATAATCACCAAGCATAAAGGATAGTTAGCGAAGTTCATGAAGGACTATGTGGAGGAGACATAGCCCCATGAGCCATGGCCACTAAAATTAGATGCTTAGGATATTACTGGTCATACATGGAATGATATTGCCTTACCAAAGTTAAGACATGTGACACATGCCAGCGTTACAAAAATCTAATACACATTTCACCAACTAAGTTGCATACCACAAAAATTACTTGGCCATTCCAACGATGGGGGGTTAGACATCATAAGTCCCATCAGGCCTAAGTCTTCTACAGGACATAGTTTCATTATCACTGCCACCGAGTACTTCATGGAGTTGGTCGAGGCTATTCCTCTACGAAAGACTACATCTCAATAGGTTTGCCATTTTATCTTGGATAACATAGTAACCAAGTTTGGGTTTCCCATGACTATTGTGATCAACAATGGACCACAATTTAGTAGTACTAAAACCAAATATTTCTGTAATAACCTTGGTATTAAGCAATATTTTTCCTCACCATATTACTCGTAAGAAAATGGTCAAGTAGAGGAAACAAACAAGGTCATTATCAATTTACTGAAAAAGATGCTCAGTAGCAACAAGAAAAAATGGCATGAGAAAATCCTCTACGTGCTATGGGCCTATCGTATGGCATACATAACAGCTATGGGTAGGATGCCCTATAGCCTAGTCTACGGATTTGAAGTAGTGTTGCCCCTCAAACTATAGGTTTTCTTGCTGTGGATGGTCCTCTCCATGGTTATAAATGAGACTCAAGACAATGAGTCTAGGATCGTAAAACTAGACTCAGTGGAGGAGAAGCGCATCTAGGCACTTAACAACATAAAAAAATATCAGGACAGGCAAAGGTAGAAGCATCATCACAACCTGCATCAGTGACCTATTAAGAAAGGATACTTGGTCCTCAAAGCCATTTGTGAGCCAGTGAGAAAATTCTTTGCAAGCTAGGAAGGCCCATTCATGGTCATCAAAGCATATGACAATGGAGCATTCAAGCTAGGGACATCAACGACAACGAACTTTCAAATCTGGTGAATCATATGTACCTGAAGCAGTACCACATTTAGATGTCAGCTAGGCTCAAACAAAAGGTAACAATCATCCACTAAGATGTAAAACTGGTGCTATAACAAACATCTGATATGACATAAAATTGGTTCCTTTTTCACATGTTCGCCACAACACTAAGTTGGTAAAGCTTTCAACTGTCCACCATGACGTGAAACTGGAAAGGTAAGTCAACGTCTACTGAGACGTTAAACCAGCATAGATTTTTCCTTTGGTCACGACACAAAATTGACACCCATAGCATGGTCTGCTGGGACCATAAACTAGCTCTTCCACCGTCCGCTACGACGTAAAACTAGCACACTTTGGTTTGCCTAGACTTTAAATCGGGACCATGGTCCGCTGGGACTGAAAACTAGCAATGACGATCTACTAGGACCTAAAACTAAGATCTACCAACAAACCATCCATAGAACAAGAGGACTTGATCATTCTTGCATGGCATCCCTATCAAACAAAATGGGTAGAGCGTTGGAATAGAAGCAATGTAGCTACCCCCTGCAGCATTCTATTGATTCCTAATATATGCCTACGGGCACACTACTGACCCCTCAGAGATGCCATCGTAATGGTCATTCAGCAATTGCAGCTCCTAGGGTCACCATTTCCAGTTGGGGCCCCTAAGAAACTATGGTCATCCATAGCCTTGGTTGCCTCCAGCCGCCGCCATTGTTAGAATCTGGCTTCTCAGATTCATCTGACTGGTTCTTTGCTTAGTTAGATGGATAAGATGAACTTGGCTTTCAATGGTGAATTCCTGAACTGCAGTGTCAACAAAGCGATCCTTGTCTTTCTTGCTATGGCCCCCTGTTCATGGCCCAAGATCCCCTTCTTGCTTTGGATAGCACTTGTTTCAATAGCCTTCCCCAATGGTTAGGGTAATCCCTTTTGTTCCTTGTTCTTTGTTACATTTTACAAGTTTCTTACTACAACAATGTTGTTCGAAGGTGCATTCACTAGGAGAGCGAGGTGTCATAACATTCCAAGGTGGCTACTTGGGCTAGCCTAACTACTTGGGAGTGCAAACCCTACCTTTCCTTACCTTACTTTCTCCTTCCCTTATCTTTGTAACTATTCTTACATCCTCCTCCCGTTTGTACAGAATGTAAGCATACAAAAGGCCTTTCGCACATGATAACCATCATGTCCATGAACTAGTGTAATCCAACTCGCCTCATGGAATGCATCTATAGCCAAAAAAGGGGGGAAAATGCCAAGGAAAAATGGATGAAACACAACTTCTCTAGGCCATACGGGCGTAACAAAACTTGCCCAGGCATGCCCCACATATACAGAGCAACAAGGCAACCTCTCACGAAAACACCAGCGAGAAGTTATCTAATAACATGTTTGCGAGGTATCCTACTCACACTTGAGTCTTCCCCGAACCTCCCCCTTTTACATTTGTAAAACCCCTCTTCAGCTCCGTATGCTCCCAACCTTCGCACTTCCAAGTTTGACAGCACAACATTTGAACAGTAGCCGACAAATAGTGTTGGCATCTTTACCTCTATGGTGTTTTGCATTCTTTGTCGATGTCTCTTGGGCAAGACCTCCAAACGTCAACAGAGAGGGGCCATTGAAACACCATGAAATTTTGAGACTTTGATGATTCGGAAAAGTCTCGACATCTGAGCAGTGGAAGCACTGAAATTAGTGCACATTTTAGCAAGTTTTTGGCTAAGGGCCTACTATTCTATGCTATGCAGCTCAGCGTAGTAGACTTTAGGAGGACGGAACACAACAAGGGATGCACAGTGACAACACTTCAACTTCGCAAGTTCAACATGCTCCAGAATCCTAACTTTGTGTGTGTTACACCACATTATGCTACGTAGCATAGCACAATGTAATGCTAGTAGCATAGTTGATGTAGTGGAAAAAAAATCTCTCAATGCTAAAGACAAGGGTGATTACACTATACTACGCTTTAGAGCATAGCACAACGTAGCATCACTAGCTTTGGCTGCAACATGTCAGGTCAATGACATTCTATGGGCCCAGGACACATGTCATCTAAATCATGTTCTTCTTCTAATCCTAATCTTATAAATACCCCAATGGACAATGCTCAAAGGGTTGGCAAAATTTTGACAAAATTTTTGCAAAAAGACAAGAGGAGTAAGCAATAGAAAGAGCATCGAGGGTGATAGAAAGGAGCTTCTTTTTGGTTAGAGATTTCAATTCAGCAAACATCTTACTTCGAGCTTGACTCCCTTGCGCCCAGATTGGCTAGTGAACAAGGTAGACTGGCCTTTTCTTGTTTAATCTCTAAATAGGTTCTTGTTGGTGGCAGATACTTCGTTCAAACCGGAGTCTGCTTGCAAATCCTGTTGTATTCATCATATTTATCTATAAGAGAAATCCCAGATCTCGAGATCATGCATTCTCCAAATTCAATTCATTACACCATGTTTACATTGATTCTATAGTCATTTTGCATAGTTTACATTGTTTTCATTTCCTTCAAGATCCGATCTTGGAGTAGATCGCGTTTTCTTGTCAATCGATATTATATTCCCATATTAGATCGTCACCTCGTTACACAATTGTTAATGAGTTTACTAACTAAGTATGTCCCTGTCTAATCGAAAAGACCATTCAAGGCACCTCAGATTTTTTTTCTCTAGCATGACCCTCACATGGATCCGGGGTTGGAACTATGTACACAGAAATCCTCTCGGTGTTTCCAACAACAAACTTTTTCCGTCGTTACAGTTTTCTGGCACTAGAAGGGCCTGAACCTCCAATCTGTGTTTTACAGATAGTCATGTAAGCTTTCTATACCCATTATTGACTAGCGTAAACATGATATCCCTATGGTTTTTTATGTGATCATGTGGTATAGATTGGTCGCTCTGACAATTCCTCTGGAATCCAGCAGGATAAAAAGCCCACATTTGCCTTTAGCCCCCTTTTATCTTTATGATCTTTATCCTCCTTATCATTCCCTTCTAACTGCATAGAGAATGGCTGCGACAACTATCGCCATTCCCACAACTAGTCTTGAAATTCCCTTGATGATGCAAGCTACACTCGCTGTTGTCGAGCCACCGACCAGCCCGGTGTGGCTACACCGGATCCTTAGGATTCAAAACAAAGAGCTTGAGGGACACATTCAGCAAATAGAACATTACAACTTCCTTTGTGCCAAACTTATGGTGAATCTTCCCATGTACCCACAAGAACTCAAAGAGAAATTTGAATATGAATTCATCTATTGTAATGGGAAGGAATTCATTCCTTCACTTAATGCTTCCATACCCCTCATGGACTGGCAACAATGGATGTTGGATTGACTGTTAATGTCCAGGTCATCAATGGGACAACAAGACGTGGTGTTTCATGATGAAGCATTCCATGATGGGTAGGAGGACCTAGATGCCCACTCTAAGGAAGTTATTCATGCTAGCTTTGTTATGGCTCCTCCCTCCACAATGTCCCCTGCAAATTTGCTTTTTATGGTCACTACGCTATTATCATTATCTACCACCAACCGCATTGCGCATGCGTCACATTGACATTTCTTCTCTCTGGCTCCCTTTCCGGATGTCATCCCTTCATAGACCATTCTTTCACATTCATAGTTAGCCAACCCATTGCATCGTGTACCTACACCTATGTTACCATATGTACATGTGGTACCACTTCGCAATTACACACCGCACTTGCATTCATCCCAGCTCTTGCTCCCGCTCCACCATCAATGGTAGGACCCATCCCTACTGCGTGGTGGGCATCAAATACGTCACCGCTCATTGTACAGCCTACAAAAATGTCTCATCTTCCTCATCATCAACACCAGGTCCCGCAAGCAGTAAACCCGACTATAGGGTCATTGTCTGTGCCACCCGCTACACAAACAGTGTATCCTGTGGCACAATCGACAGTTGTCACCCTACCTGCACCACCTATCGGCTAGTGGATGACATAGGTGGCACTGCTCGTAGGGACAATTCCGAAGGCATCACCTACAGGCCATGCTGCTACTGCTATCTTACCACCAATCGTGGCTCCACCTACTATTCCACAACCAACCTCTAGATCTTTGAGTCTGGATCAAGCCTTCTAGCTTATTCAAACCCTTATCGAGAAGGTTAAACGCCTCAAGGTTACTGGTTTTGACACAATACAGATCATAAATTTCTACCATGACGATCCTATCAGTTCGACAGTATCCATCCTGTCATTACCTCCTGGGATGCCACTTCCCCATTTTACAAAATAGAATGGGGAAGGTGATCCCAATGCCCATCTAGTTACCTTCAGGTTAGAGTCATTTTTGTTGCAAAAATGGCCACATACCATTATTCATGTTTTTGCTATGTCCCTAACAGGTAAAGATTTAGATTGGTATCATGCACTTCCATGTTCTTCCATCTCAACCTTGGAAGAGCTGCTAACTCAGTTTGCGACTTGTTTCAAATACAACTTGAAACTAGAGGTTACGCTAGACCAATTAATGGGAGTTAAGCAAGATCTGCTCAAGCCAATCCAAAATTTTATACAGTGGTGGAGCACTATCTTATATAAAATTCATGAACCTATCGCGGAGGCCCATCTTTTGGCAATCTTCAAGGGGGCAATTAATGACTTTATTAAGTCTAAACTATATTATCTTGCTCCCCACTCCCTTAGTGAAGCCTTTACTCAGATTAAGAGCATTCAAGACATAGCAGAGGCTAGCAAAGACCCAGTGTATGTGGTCTATAAAAATTCCCACAACAAGAGCAAAGAAAAGAGCAAGGCTGTAGCAACAATGGTAGCAGCCGTGGCCAAAGAGGCCAAAAGGAAAAATAACAACAAAAAGGCAACCAAGGTGCCTATTGAAGCCACGGCTAGCTCAAACAATGTTGATTAGGAAACAACATCAGCCCTTGAGGTGTCCCCTCAGCCAAAGCCTAATTTTGAGCGTAAAGACTGCTCAAAATATACAGCCCTACCCATAAAGCCTTTAGAACTTCTAAAGCAACTGCTGGGAATTGGTCACATTCAACACAAGAAGGTGTCTAAGGAGGCTCTGAAGCACCACAAGCAGCATTGTGAGCTACTCAAGAATCCCTCCTTGGCCTTGCCTAATGAACCACCAGTCCCCAGGAACTTTAGGCTAGATCATTTTTGTGACTACCACCGATTGTGTGGTCATGACACAGACTACTGTTGGGCATTGAAAGATGACATTCAATGCATGATTGACCAAGGTAAGCTGATCCTTGACATCAGTAGTCTAGTTCACCCAGAAAATCAGTCTATGCACATGTACCAAGACCTATTAAATGCAAATAATGCAGGGTACACTATCAACATGGTGGGTGCAGAAGGTGATGGCTAGGCACAGTTGAAGCAATCCTTTGTGTTGTGCATGCCTCCTCACCCACCTTACATGACAAACCCATCGATGTCGACGGGCACAACACAACAACAAACGTTTGTCCTCCGAGTTCTACCTCGGACGTCTGCTCCATCGCCGAGTGTCATTAAAGCCATGGCCCAACCTGCACCCACACCTAAAGCACCCTTTGTCATCAAGATGCCAAAGTTGTCAGTTGCTCCTACTATGCAGGGGCAAACATCTAAGTCAACGCCCCAACTTCAACTCACAATGAGAAGAGAAGGGCGTATGAAAAATAAAGTAGCTGAGGACCACGTTACGCTTGGATTTCCTAAGCCTACCCCTCTGGCCTTAGCACCCTTAACTTTGTCTCCCCCTGAAAGGGATGACATTACGTAGATGCAGCCATCTTCTCCCTACCCAAGAAAACACAGTCCTCAACTAGAAATTGTTCCTCCCCGAGAGATCCGTCTCTTGGGATGAATGGAAGAAGAGAATGGCAACAAACAACCAGACCATGGGCATAATATCCTTGACACTTTTACCCAAGTTAAGTAGGCTCTCAAACAAAAAAATACAACATTGAGCTTATATGACTTGCTAATGACATCCTAAAAGCATTGTGAAGCCATGGTTCACATGTTAACGTCCATACCCATGGACGAAAGCTTGCCAGCAGATGAAGAAGCAATACATTCAATCATGCTTCCCCCCGCTGCTGAACAACCATGACCTTCTCAACATACATTCCATGATGAGTCCATTAAGGATGACCCAGAAAAGAATCAGGTGACAACAATGCCCATGTTCATCACTATCCGGGTTGGCCAATATAGGATCCAAAGAGTACACGTAGATGACAGGGCTGCTGCTAATGTCATTCCATTTCCCATAGTGGACAAACTAGGTTTGATTAACCAAATTAATGCCATGACAACGTCATGTTTGAATTCATTTAATGAGGAATGAGGGAAAGTTAAGGGAACTGTGTAGAATAATTTTGTAGCAGGGTATCAATTCTCCACAAACTTAGTGTTCATCGTTGTCGAGGAGATGCCTGGCTTCAACCTAATTTTAGGGAGGTCTTGGTTAGCTCAGTTGAGGGTCATCTCACCATCCATTCACCAAGAGATCCACTTGTCCAATGCTGGAGGGGAAGTGATCATCCACAGTGATAAGATGACTCCTCAGGCTATCAACAACGTGGAGATGGAATAGGGTTTAGAGGTTGAAATCCTCAAAGATCAAACCATTATCCCAAATGTTGAATAGGCCAACACAGTGGCCAATGAAAGCCTGACTTGGGTTGAATTACCCTTTTAGGGAGGGGATGATGGCATAGAAGAGTGTTGTAATAAGCCTCCTCATCCATATGCATTACCAAACTTAAAAATGATCAAGAAGTTTCTACGAAATTAACAAACAAATACGCTAGCGTAGCATGTTACATCAGTTCACATTACCTATTATTATGCTATTTACATTCTTTATCATTTCGTATTACATCGTCTACAGTTACACTACTTCACTTTAGTGGCCCAAAATGACCTTAAACTAGTTATAGCCCACTACGGCCTAAAAATGGTAATATTGTTTATTCTTTTCCATGTGTAATCCTAGCCAGAAATGGCCTTAAACTATTTTAGCCCGAAATGGCCTTAAACTATTCCTGGTCCAAAAAGACCTTAAACTAATGCATAGCTTATCGTCTCGTAATCCGATCGCATTAACTATGGTCTGTAAAGACTCTAAATTAGTTGTTTCGCCATGCTAGACACACCGTAGTATACTTTTAGCCATAGTCCATGAAGACCTTACGCTAATACCGAGGAAACTTGGCTTGCTGTTTTCTTCCAAACTATGTATATTATAACGGTCCACTAAGACCTTAAACACACACCTCTAAAACCTTGTATCATTTCACCATGTTGAAAAAAGCAATGTAACAACTTCCATTCTTGGTGGTTTTGTAGGTCAGTTTGCAAATGGATGAAGCTTTGCTTGCACCCCTAGCACTCACAGGCCCATATGGGGAAACTTTTAGACAACCCAATCTTGCAATGATAGGAATCAATGCCTTCTCCTGTGACATAACTATAGCAACCTCAAAATTATTCCCAAATTGGCCAGAACATTTAGCCTAAACCCTAGACCTAGAGGCTGGTGATGTAACCAAGGATTCCCTCACTGAGGTCTCTATGGTTACACACAAAGGAGAAAGCAAAAATCTGAAGGTTAGTTCTCTCCTTGACCAATAAACGTAGAGCGACATATCTCGAGTTCTTCAAAATAATGTTGCGGTATTCACATGATCATGCGAAGACATGTCGGGTTTAGACCTGCGACTAATATAGCACAACATCATGTTAAACTTGCATATCAAAGCGGTTAGACAAAAAGCATGGAAGATTAAGCTCAAAATCGCGTTGGTAGTGCGTGATGAAATCACTAAGCGATATCAAGATGGTTTCATCCATGTGGTCGATTACTCAGATTGGGTGTCAAACATCGTTGTCGTTTCTAAGAAAATGGGAGGAATATGCATCTATATAGACTTCAGCGATTTGAACAAGGCAATGATTAAAGACAATTTCCCATTACTAAGCATTGACCAAATTATCGATACAATAGCTAGACATGCTTTACTATCCTTTATGGATGGGTTTTCGGGATATAATCAAATCCGTATCAACCCAGAACATTAATTGACTACAACTTTCATGACCCCCTAGGGAACTTTCTATTATACCATGATGCCTTTTGGGCTAAAAAATATTGGAGAAACTTATCAATGTGCCATGACATATATCTTTAGCAATTACCTCTTAGAGAGATTGAACGACTACGTAGACGACATAGCTGTTAAGTCTAGGAAGTCGGCAGATCACCTAAAAGATTTAGAGTTAATCCTTAAACGTTTTCTCAGGAACGACCTATGACTCAACCCAAGAAAATGTGTGTTCAGAGTCAAGACCATATGCATGTTATGGTTTGTAGTAATGGAGGTTGGCATACGAGTTGACCCTGATAAGGTTAAGGCCATCATTAACCTAGCACCGCCTACAAACCTCAAAGAACTGTGTGGGTTGTAAGGTAGGTTACAGTTTATCAGGAGGTTCATCTTGAAGTTGACAAATAAATTACATCCTATGCAATATTTTCTCAAGAAGGGGATTAA
Organism: Gnetum montanum; assembly: GCA_015680685.1. Lineage (NCBI taxonomy): Eukaryota > Viridiplantae > Streptophyta > Gnetopsida > Gnetales > Gnetaceae > Gnetum > Gnetum montanum. The sequence continues at coordinate 2,014,674 of MNCI01034697.1, forward strand.
CTTTGGGTTGACCCAGGACTGCCAGCATGCTTATGATGACCTAAAGAAAGAGTTGTTACATTTGCCAATGATTTTTCTACCGCAAAGGGATCAACCTTTCTACATCTACCTAGCAAGTTCAGATGTGTCCATAGCTACATTGTTGTGTCAAAAGAGGGACGGTGGGTTGAAAATCCCTATCTACTATCTAATTCACATTGTATTTGCATATGAAATGAGGTATAATGAAGTAGAGCGTAACTGCTTGGCATTGGTTTTTGCGCTCAAAAAAGGTAGACACTATCTTTTTTGCAGCCAGGTTAACATAATTTGCAAGAACAACATTCTATGGGCCATCATGAACAATGTATAAGAGAATAGTAGGATAGCCCGATGGAAAGCCATCATAGCAGAATTTGACTTGCACTACATTGGTGAATCTTCCACGAAAGGCCAAGAGATAGCCGACCAACTTGTAACATCCCCTGTTAACGATCAAGCGATGATAGAGCCTGAATTTCTAGATGAACATGTACATAGTTTAAGCCCTATATCAATAGGCCTCGAAGCAACATTACACTTTGATGGAGCTTCGACTACCAGAGGCAGCAATGCTACCACTATCATCACACTTTCCCCTAAGGATGTTCATCCATTGACTTACCGCCTAGCATTTTCCTGTACAAACAATGTCGCAAAATATGAGGGGCTCCTTAGGGGACTGTTGGCAGCCAGAGAACTGAACGTTCAACACCTAGTGATCTGAGGCAATTTGATGCTCGTTGTTAATTAGATCATAGAAGTCTATGCCTACAAAGCCATGCACCTACAACCCTATTGCGATATGGCTAAAGATCTTTTATAACAATTTACAATGACTAATGTCCAACACGTGATGTGTAGTGAGAACACTGTAGCTTATGCATTAGCTACGCTAGCTTTAAATGTGCCACCACCTTTGTTTGCCACTTGGCCTACTTTAATGATAGAATGTACAGATCCTATCATCCAAGTAGTCCAAATTTATTTTTTAAGTGTGGAAGGAACGCCAGAATGATACGACAACATTAAAACCTACCTTCTATGTGGTGAACCACCGCACGAGTTAACCTATGCATAAAAGGATGAAATTCGCAAGCGTCCTAGGAAATAAGTCATCATTGGAGATAGCACTCTATGTAGGTTCTCCTTTGATGGAGTATTGCTAACCTACGTTAATAATCACCAAGCACAAAGGATAGTTAGTGAAGTCCATGAAGGACTATGTGGAGGAAACATAGCCCCGTGAGCCATGGCTGCTAAAATTAGATGCTTAGGGTATTATTGGCCATACATGGAATGAGATTGCCTTACCAAAGTTAAGACATGTGACACATGCCAGCATTATGCAAATCTAATACATGTGTCACCAACTGAGTTGCATATCACATAGATTACTTGGCCATTCCAACAATGGCGGCTAGACATCATAGGTCCCATCACGTCTAAGTCTTCCACAGGACATAGTTTCATTATCACTACCACTGAGTACTTCACAAAGTGGGTCGAGGCTATTCCTCTACGAAAGACTAAATTTCAACAGGTTTACAATTTTATCTTGGATAACATAGTAACCAGGTTTGGGGTTCCCATGACTGTTATGACCAACAATGGGCCATAATTTAGTAGTACCGAAACCAAATCTTTCTACAATAACCTTGGTATTAAGCAATCTTTTTCCTCACCATATTACCTGCAAGAAAATGGTCAAGCAGAGGCAATAAACAAGGTGATTATCAATTTACTAAAAAATATGCTCAACAACAACAAGAAATGATGGCATGAGAAAATCCTCTACGTGCTATGGGCCTATCGTACGACATGTAGAACAGCTACGGGTAGGATGCCCTACAGCCTAGTCTACGGATCTGAAGTAGTGTTGCCCCTTGAACTACAGGTTCCCTCACTGTGGATGGTCCTATCCATGGTTATAAATGAGGCTCATCACAATGAGTCTAGGATTGTGGATCTAGACTCAGTGGATGAGAAACACATCCAAGTACTTAACAGCATCAAAAAATATCAGGACAAGCAAAGGTAGAAGCATCATCACAACCTACATCAGTGACCTATTAAGAAAGGAGAATTGGTCCTCAAAGCCATTTATGAGCCAGTGAGCAAATTCTCTGCAAACTGGGAAGGCTCTTTCATGGTTGTCAAAGCATATGACAATGGAGCATTCAGGCTAGCAGACATCAACAACAACGAACTTCCAAATCCGGTGAATCATATGTACTTGAAGCAGTACCACATTTAGATGTTAGCTCGGTTTAAATGCAAGGTAAAAATCATCTACTACTATGTAAAACTAGTGCTATTATAAACATCCGCTATGACGTAAAACTGGCAGTGTTGTACATGTCTGCTACGACGTAAAACTGGCACCTTTTGCACGCATCCGCCATGACACTAAACTGGTAAAGGTTTCGACCATCCACCATGATGCGAAACTAGCAAGGTAAGTGACTATCTACTGAGATGTTAAACCAGCATAGATTCATCCTTGGGTCATGACACAAAATTGACACCCATAGCACGGTCTTCTAGGACCATAAACTAGCTCTTCCACCATTCGCTACAACGTAAAACTAGCACACTTTGGTCTGCCCAGACTTTAAATTGGGACCATGGTCTGTTGGGACTTAAAACCAGCAATGACAGTCTACTAGGACCTAAAACTAGGATCTTCCAACAAACCATCCACGAAACAAGTGGACCTGATCATTCTTGCATGACATCCCTATCAGACATAACGAGTAGAGCGTTGGAATAGAAGCAACGCAACCACCCCCTAGCAATCTACTGATTCCTCGAATATGCCTACAGGCACACTACTGACTCCTCAGAGATGCTGCCTTAACAGTCACTTAGCAATTGTAGCTCCTGGGATCAACATCACCAATTGGGAACCCCAGGAAACTATGTTCATCCATAGCCTTGGTTGCCTCCAGCTGCTGCCACTGTTAGAATCTGGCTTCTCAGATTCATCTGACTGGTTCTTTGTGTAGTCAGATGGATAAGATGAACCTAGCTATTGAAGATGAATTCTTGAGCTGCGGTGTCAACAATCTTACCCTTTTCTTTCTTACTGTGGCCCCCCGTTCATGGCCCAAGCTCCCCTTCCTACTTCAGATAGCACTTGTTTCAATAGCCTCCTCCAGCGGTTAGGGCAGTTCCTTTTGTTCCTTGTTCTTTGTTAGGTTTTGCAGGTTGCTTGCTATGACAACGTTGTTCGAAGGTGCATTCACTAGGAGAGTGAGGCATCATAGCATTCCGAGGTGGCTGCTTGGGCTAGCCTGACTACTTGGGAGTGCAAACCCTGTCTTTCCTTACCTTACTTTCTGCTTCCCTTATCTTTACAACTATCCTTATCTTCTCCTCCCATTTGTACAGAATGTAAGTGTACAAAAGGCCTTTTGCACATGATAACTGTCACGTCCATGAACTGGCGTAACGCAACTCGCCTCATGGAATGCATTTGTAGCCAAGAAAAGGGGAAAACACCAAGAAAAATGGATGAAACACAACTTGTCGAGGCCATACAGGCATAACACAACTCACCCAGGCACACCCCACATATACAAAGCAACAATGCAACCTCTCGTGAAAATGCCAGCGAGAAGTTGTCTAATAACATGTTTGTGAGGTATCCTGCTCACACTTGAGTCTTGCCCGAACCTCCCCCTTTCACATTTGTAAAACCCCTCTTTAGCTCTTTATGCTCCCAACCTTCACACTTCCAAGTTTGATAGCGCAACATTCGAACCGTGGTCGATGAACTGTGTTGGCATCTTTACCTCTGTGGTGTTTCGCATTCTTTGTCGACGTCTCTCGGGCAAGCCCTCCAAACGTCAACAAAGAGGGGCCATTTAAACACCATGAAATTTCAAGACTTCGATGATTCGGCAAAGTCTTGACATCTGAGCAGTGGAAGCACCAAAATTAGTGCACATCTCAGCAAGTTTTTGGCTAAGGGCTTGCTACGCTACACTACACAGCTTAGTGTAGTAGACTTCAGGAGGATGGAACACAACAAGGGATGCACAATGACAACACTTCAACTTCGCAAGTTCAACATGCTTCAGAATCCTAATTTTTTGCATGTTACGCCACATTACACTACGCAGTAATGCCAGCAGCACAGTTGATGTAGCGGAAGAAAAATCTCTCAATGCTAAAGACAAGGGTGGTTACGCTATACTACGCTTTAGAGCGTAGCATAGCGTAGCGTCACTAGCTTCAGCTGCAACATGCTAGGTCAACGACATTCTATGGGCCTAGGACACATGTCATCTAAACTACATTCTTCTCCTAACCCTAATCTTATAAATACCCGACAGAAAATGCTTAAAGGGTTGGCAAAATTTTGACAAAATTTTGGCAAAAAGACAAGAGGAGTAAGCAATAGAAAGAGCATCGAGGATGATAGAAAGGAGCTTCTTTCTGGTCAGAGATTTCAAGTCAGTAAACATCTTACTTTGAGCCTAACTCCCTTGCACCCAGATTGACTAGTGAACAAGGTAGACTGGCCTCTACTTGTTTAATCTCTAAATAGCTTCTTGTTGGTGGTGGATACTTCATCCAAACCAGAGTTCGCTTGCAAATCCTGTTGTATTCATCATATTTATCTATAAGATAAATCCCAGATCTCGGGATCGTGCATTCTCCAAATTCAATTCATTACACCCTTTTTACATTGACTTTATAGTCATTTTGCATAGTTTACATTGTTTTCATTACCTTCAAGATCTGATCTTGGAGCAGATCTCATTTTCTTGTCAATCGATATTATATTCCCATATTAGATCGTCACCTAGTTACATGATCATTAATGAGTTTACTAACTAAGTAAGTCCTTGTTAGATCAACAAGACCATTTAGAGCACCTCATATTCATTTTCTCTAGCATGGCCCTTGCATGGATCCGGGGTTGGAACTGTGTACATGGAAATCCTCTAGGTGTTTCCAGCAACCGATGTTTTCCATTGTTACACCTAAGAATTTTAGGTTAGAGCATTTCTATGATTAACCCCAACTATGTGGGCACGATATAGATTACGTCTTAGCATTAAAAGATGACATACAATGCATGATAGATTAGGGAAAATTGGTCTTAGATGAGAGCAGTCCCATTCGACCTAAAAACTAGTCGATGGGCATTTACAAAGACCCCCTGAATGCTAACAATGCAAGTTACACCATCAACACTATCAGCATTGATAATAACCTTGAACCACCATAGCAACCATTTGTGGTTCATGTGCCTCCTCGCAATGTAGAAATGCCAACAACAACTAAGTCACATGCCTCCTTTGTCATTAGGGCTCCTCATCAAACATCCACTACACCTTTCGTGCTTAAAGCTGCCTTGCTTCCCATTATAACAATGCAAGCACTATTTGTCAGCAAGGTTCCAAGGCATCCAACCTCTCCTCCAACATAAAATCAAGTGACGAAAGCTGCACACCATCTTCCTCATCCAAAGAAGTGTGAAGAGTGTCTAGTAGACAAGCTAGCTAGGGAACGTACTACACTAGGTCCCCCTAAGCCTACCCCCTTGTCTGCAATTCCTATGGCCTCTTCCTCATCAGCTACTAATAGCAACACACAAATGCAACCATCACCTTTCGGTCCAAGAGAGCTTAGTGTCAATCCAGAATCACTCCCCCTTAGGAGATTTTTGTTCTAGGACATATAGAAGAGGAAAAGCTTAGTAAGTAACAAGATGGTGGGTAAGACTTTTTGAATGTCCTTTCATAAGTTAAATAGGCCTTAAAATAGAAAAACATAATGCTAAGCTTGTACAACCTGATAATGACCTCTACAATGCATCATGAGACAATGGTTCGCATGTTGATGTCTATTCCTATTAGTGAAAACCTGCTGAGTGAAGAAAACACCATTCACATAGTCATGCTTCCCCACGTGGCCAAAGAACCATGGCCACCCAACTAACATTTCACAACAAGGCTATCAAAGATGGCCCTGAAAAGGGTCAAGTAACAACTAATCCCATGCTCATCACCATTTGGGTGGGCCAATACAAGATTCATAGGGTACATGCTGACGATGGAGCTACCACCAACCTAATCCCATTTACTATCATTGACAAGTTGGGCTTGGTAGATCAAATCAATCCCACAACAACTTCATGCCTTAAGTCTTTTAATGGGGCATGTGTGGTGGTCAAGGAAACTATCCACATTAACTTTGTAGCAGGGGACCAGTTCCCTATGAGCACATTGTTCATTGTGGTGGAGGAGATGCTTGGGTTCAACCTAATCCTAGGGAGATCATGGTTGGCCCAACTAAGGGTTGTTTCCTCATCTCTACATCAGGAAATCCACTTACCCTATGCGGGTGGGGAAGTAGTGATTTATGGTGATGAAGTGGCTTCCCAAGCCATAAACAACGTGGACATGGAGCAAGGTTCAGAGATAGAAATATCATAAAATGAAGTGCTTGTTCAAATTGAAACGCCATGCTTGACAAATGAACATGCTAAAGAAACCGACTCAAGCAAAGAAACAACATGGGCTGAGTTGCCCTTCCAAACAGTAGATGATAACATAGATGAATACCAATGCAAGGCCTCCCAGCCGTATGCGTTGCCTAACCCATGTTGGATTAGGAAAAAATTACATAATTAAGACTCGTCTCCACATCACTTCAATAAATTTTTACACCTCCAATGACATAATTTACACTTTTACATTAAAGTTTGCTGTTTGCATGATTTACATTTTACATAAAGTTTGCTACGTGCATAATTTACATTTTACATTAAATTTACTGTTTACATGAGTTACACCTCACATTAAGTTTTTTGTGTGCATGATTTTACATTCTACATTGAGTTTTCTGATTACATTGCCCTTGTCATCAATACCTTGCATATGGCCCAAAATGGCCTAAAACTAGCAATGGCCCAAAATGGCCTAAAACTAGCAACAGCCTGAAATGGCCTAAAACTAGCAATGACCCAGAATGGCCTTAAACTACCATCATGACCCACTAAGGCCTAAAATTGGCAACTCTACTTCCCTAAAATAAAGAAAACAAAAAAAATCATTATTGAGAAATGACCCAAAATGGCCTTAAACTATTGCCATGGCCCAAAATGGCCTTAAACTAAAACAAGATAAAAAAATTGTTTCACATTATGTTCTTCATTAAATTTCACTCCATAAAATAATGTTTACAAAAATTAAATCCAAAAACAAAAATAAAATCTTTCACCGCCATGCTACAAATCTCCGCTAGCATCCTTATTTCTTGTTCCACTAGGTCCTGCACCTCCATTTGGATCCTACATAAGATAAAAAAAATAATGAATCAAACAACAACAAGGCTCTCATAAAATAAATTGTGACACAATAAAGAAGACTAACCTGAGATGGCCCCACATCCATTTTGAAGGGTATCTTATCCATGCTAGCTGCTAGACATTATAGGATCTCCTCCTCGGTGAGGTTGGCCTAATCTTCCTCCCCAAGATCAATGCTTGCCACAAATTTCCCTTTCTCCACAACTATCCATCTAGGTGGCCCCAAAGAGAAGATGGCCGTGGTGGTCTCCCCAAAAGGTAAGGTCATTTCCCTTTCAAGAGACTCACTAACCACCACTTGTTGTGTGAACTTTTCATAGGCCTTAGCAGTGCCAATGACATTGAGAAATAACTTATGGATATGCAACTCAATAGAAGAATCCTCATATTGTCAATGGTAGAAAACATGTTCCATTTTGTACATGTGCTTATGGTTCTTTTGTGCTTGCCCCCATTCGTAGACTTTGGCACTGTAGTCCTTCTAGTCTTGATTCTTCTGGGCTAATAAGTTCATTTGCAAGCATTGCTCTATGATCTCCCAAGTGGATTCATTTTTACCACGTACAGTTGACTAGTATCTTGGATAGTTAATTACATTTGTATGCTAGGTGCAGTTGGGAGGGTCATGGGCCAATAAGAATTCATTTCTAGACCATAGGTCCTCCAACTCAATAGCTTGGCTAGGCTTCTCTTTCTTAAGTTTTTGCACCCTCTTCCAAAGGTCCTTATTGACATGCCTACATTCCCATAATGATCATGCCAAGTAGAGTGCACATTTGCTCATTTCCTTGTATACATCATGAGGAACCTTAATCACTTTTGGTGGGAGTACAGGCACCACGTTAACCTCAAATGCTTGTCTGGGGTCCCACTTGAGACGAGAGGCTATCAGTCATACATGAGAGAGTGTTAGTCATGCAATAATGGTAGAAAAAATGCAATAAATTGGAGAGCCTAATGATGTATTTTAAACATACCTATCTCAGGATCGATCTACCTTAGGCAATCAATCATGTCGTCCACCACCCCCTACATAAAGGTAAATTTATCGAGGGTCTCGGTCCATGGTTGGAGGGGGATCAAAGAAGAAGAGTTGGGGGCCTTAACAGTGGTGTCCACTACATAATAAAACATGTTAGCAATAATGGAAAGGAGGATAAAAAAAATTGAAAAGTAACATAAATGACAATGCAAAGCTCCTACCCAGTAAACCCTCAAGGGTGATAGTAGGGGGATCGCCCATCGACACACTATCAAGCAAGCAATCAAACTCACCAGCATTGAATTATAGCCCTTCCTCTTCTAGCTGGCTTAAAAGTGTAGCGACATCCTCAACTGACATATTCCCCTCAGGTACTAGGGCACACTTTGTAAAAGGGTCATCAGCAGTAGGGGCCTCTTCTTCTACGGCAAGGGCCTCTTTTTCCTCTACAGCGGGGGCCCTTACTTTAGGGCCAAAACCTCTTCTTCCTCTTTTATTAAACATGTCTAAGGTTAGTAGGCTAGTGTAACACACAACAGGAGGGGTAACTAGTGAAACAACTAAACATACTTACCAACTGTAGGCTATACTTTGCAAACCTTGATTCGCAACTTTCTCCCCCTCTCTTCATTAGTATGGGGAGGTTCTTCTATAGGACAAGACTTTTTGTGTTGCAACCTAGTTTTTATCGTTTGGGTAATGAGATGTGCCCCACTTAGCACATTGCCTATGGTACTGGAAGGCACCTATCCAATGCTATCCGAGGCATGAATGGTATGCCCCACCTAATCCTTCGTCATTATCGAAAGTGATTTTCCAATAGCTTCTAGGGAGTCTTGGGAATAGGTGGTATGGAATACTTGGCAAATCCATGGCTTGGATATTTGGGTGTGATCATGCTACACCTAGGTGTCATTCTCGTAGAGCACCAAGAATTCTGCAAACTGTCATAGGCAGGCTATGAAGAAGGCATATGTACGTTGAAATGAACATCAAGCTTCTCACAAAGCTTGACCATTTCACCATGTAAGCCTTCAGAAAGGTATTTGGCCTAATTATAATGAGTCTGTTATTCCATAACATCCCTCATGATCCAAGCCTAATCTACTCCAAGGATTTTCCCTTGGGAGAGTAGCTTGAGAAAGGCATGAGCATGGAAGACAAGGTAAACCTTTTGGGCCATCCCTAGCTTGACCTTATGCATATAAATTCCCTTTCGGTCCTTGCTTGTCCCTAGCCATTTCTCTATGTTCCCCTGATGGTTGACATCCTTGCTAATCTTTTTCCCTACAAGGAGACCATTAGAGGGAACACTAAAAAGATCTACAAAAAGTTTGTCATTAATCTGAAATACCACCTACACATTGTGAACCCATGTGTGGAAGCGATCAGCCTTTTCGGAAAAGGAATCAACTAGGGAGAGCATTTCCATAGCTGGGACACTTGGATATATTGCTAGGAATAAATCCATAAGCCTAGCCTCTTGAACGTTATAAACAAGGGTAGCTGGGGCCCCATTGCATAGCCAACATTATGTCTTTTCCACCTCCCCATACTTGAAGAAGAGATTGGTTTCATCACACCTAGAGGTGATTACTGTAACCTCTTGGGATTCGCTTGCTACTACAATAATGAACAATGAAATTAGCAAAAATTAAAAGCAAAATCATCACTTGAACACACAATGAACAAATGCATAATTTAACACACCAGGTCTAAATGGTGTAGGAAATGGTGGAATTTCCACCAAAACATCTTATATGGTAAGCGGTGGATGAGATGCCCATTCGCTATCCAACCAACCAAGTTCTTCACATTTCCCATAGAACTTGGCATACTTAGTTGGATAGGTTTTGAAATCAAGACCAAGTTGTTCTATGATTACAGCATGTACATTCTCAGTAGAAGAGAGCTCTTGCAAAGCCATTTTAGCCAACGCCAATGTTCCCTTATTATCATGAAGATCATCCTTGGCAATATAAAACCTGGTAACACACAAAGTATGGTAAGAATTTTGATTAGCACAAGACAAATGATACAACATGTTTAAAACATCTTCATACGACTCACCCATCTTCACAATAAATGATCCCAAGTGGATTCTGGAAGTAGGTGCCCATGTGATGGGCAATAAACAATGTGTTGTATTGATGATAACATTTAAATTTAGGAATGTTCCAAATCCAACACAAGCACCTCAAACCTCTTGAGTGCTGATTTTAGCCTTCTGCCCCTTCACCTTCAATTGATCTGTCAACCATAAACTTCAAAATGCCATGGTTTGCCCAAGGCAATAAAGTTTCAGCAAGTACCATGGTTGTCTCAGCTGATAAGTGTGACCACATGATCACACTAAAATGGAAAAGGAGGAACTCTAGAAATTTCTATGCACCTTCCTAGAACCAGACCACCTAATCCCCTACCCGTGTGTGGGGAGGGGGCACATTGGCCATGGGTGCACATAGGCAGCACAAGACTCCTACTAGCTCAAGGACGATCAGGATAGGTTTCAAACATGACCCTGTGCAACACAACAAAAAGCGTTAGTACAATATTCAAGTGATGATTACCAAGTAGCATAGCATAACCCTTGATGTACAAATTTTCCTTTAGGCATGAAATAGTAAGTCACCACCACAATAAAATAGAACAAAACACTTCATGCAGTGTAGCAGGGTGTTGCATAGCGTAGCGTAGCAAGGTGTTGCATAGCATAGCATAGCAGGTACACCTTGCACAACATAACTATTATGCCCTACATAGCGTAGTGTAGCAGGTACACTCTACATAGCATAATAGCTACATCCTACATAAAATAGCATAGCAGGTACACCCTGCACAACATAACGACTACGCCCTGCATAGCGTAGCATAGCAAGTACACCCTGCACAGTGCAACAGTTATGCCCTGCACAACGTAGCATAGCAAGCATGCCCTGCATAATGTAGCATAGCAAGCATGATCTGTACAACATAGCATAGTAGCTACACTTTGCACAAGAGTAATGGTTGCATTACATGTAGTGTAGTGGGACGACCACACCCAATGCAGCCTAGCAAAGTGGCAAGTATGACATGCAATAATGTAACAAGCGTGACAATGTAACAAGTACAACAGGCATAGTAATATAACAAGCATGACAACGTAGCGGGAACAAAATTTTAATAGTGTAGCAGCATGATAGACCTGCTAGCATAGCAACGTAATAGGCCCGCTAGTGTAGCAGCGTAATAGGCCCGCCAACGTAGCAGCGTAACAAGCTTGTCAACATAGCAGCATAGCATGATAGAACATAAAAAATGTAACAGTCCTTCCATCACAATGACAAAAATGACACACATGAAAAAGAACTTACAGTGTTCTTATTACCTTGACCCTGCCCCACGACATGAAATATAGCCAGGTAAAACATAGACAAAAATAAACTCCCCCTTGTATGTGTTGCACTACATCGAGCATGTGCTATGTTGCCCCAAAACTTTGCAAACCAAAAATCCTCTCTAAGGGTGATATGCTATGTTGAGCATGTGCTACGCTGCCCAAAACTACCTAAAGCCCTACAATGACATATCGGCCATTCCCAAAAATGGTGGCCAAGTTGGTGCCACACGTAGCCATAGTGTAGTCACCGCCATGGCCACTGCGACCAGAGTGGTGACAGCCACGGCGTAGTAGCCAAAGTGATAGTAAAGGCAATAAAAATAGTTGTAATGTAGCAATAGTGATGATCGTGACAATCAAAATAGTGAAAATGGAAATCTAACTTGATAAACTACACAACATAAACAAGGGTAGTGTAGCGACTTACTGAGTGGATGGAACCTCTTGCCACTCCTCAACGCGCGTCTTGGGAAAACGTCACAGTGTGTGCTCCCCTTCATCTAGGTTGGCAAGCCCTTGATTCCTATGTTCACTCTTGTGTGTCATCCTCTTGCTTACAAACTTTGTTGTATTAATTTTTATACTACAACTGCTACGCTGTCTCTCAGCTCGACTACGCTACACTCTGGGTCTAGGGTGTAGGCTCTGATAGTGAAAGTAACCAGATTACTATGGGGTAATCCCCAATTTATAGCCTACATGGCTAAAATACCTGCTACTTTTCAAGGTCTTCCATGTACTACACATAACGTAGGACATTCTACATCCCACACGTGACATGAAACGCCCCTGTCTATTGTAGCATAGTAGGGGACATCCCTATCCCCTACAATGTAGCATGGGTCTACTACAATGTAGCATGCAACTACAATATAGCACATAGAGGCATTAAATTTTTTACTTCATTTTCTTACAATGTAACCTAGTTACAGTCCACTATGACCTTAAACTGGTAGCCTTGACTTACAACGTTACATTGGTATGGTCTGCTACGACCTTAAACTGGGAAGTCTAACTTACAACGTTGCATGGTTACTGTCTGCTATGACCTTAAACTGGAAATCTTAGGATTCCCTTTACATTGTAAACTCAGTGACGATCTGCCAAGATGTTAAACTAGCAATTTCTACTTACAAATTTTGCATAGTTGCAGTCTGCTAAGACCGAAAACTGGAAATTTTTTTATGTTGCATCATTGCTTTGCATATATTCATTACATGCTGTTGTCTCAAATAGGTATCACTTGACTTGGCCTATTTGCTTATTGTGGTAGGTTCAATTGAAAAATGGCTATGCATGATGATCTTCATTTTCCTTTGACCTTGACGAGTCCCTATGACAAATTTACAAGATGCTTAAATCTAGAGTTGGTAGACTTTGAACCATCCTCTTGTGACACCTACATTGTGTCCTTAGAAACACTTGTGGACTGGCCTGAACACCTAGTCCAGGCCCTAGACTTAGAGGATGGGGATGTAACTAAGGACCCTCTTGTCAAAATCCCTATAACTACATCTAGAGGTGAGGTGAAAACCTTAAACGTTAGCTTCCTACTAGAGCCACAAGTGCAACAAAACATCTCGAAAGTCCTTAATAACAATGTCAAAGTGTTTGCGTGGTCATATGAAGACATGCCAGGCCTAGACCCACGACTCATACAACATAATATTATCCTAGATCCACATGTCAAGGCAGTTAAGCAAAAAGCTTGCACAATCAAACCAAAAATCACCTTAGCCGTATGCAATGAAATTACCAGACTTTATGGAGCTGGTTTCATTTGGGTAGTCAATTACTTAGATTAGGTCTCAAAAAATTGTACTCAGACCCAAGAAGACTAGGAGTATATGAATTTGTATAGACTTTCAGGATTTAAATAGGGTGACAATTAAGGATGGCTTCCCATTGCCTAGTATTGATAAACTTATCAATACTACCGTTGGTCATGCCTTACTATCCTTTATGGATGGGTTTTCAGGCTATAATCAGGTTCGTATAAACCTAGAGCATCAATTGGCAACTACCTTTATGACCCCTTGGGGAATTTTTTGTTACACAATGATGCCCTTTGGGTTGAAAAATGCTGAAGCAACGTATCAACAAGCAATGACATAAATCTTTAGCGACTACCTCTTGGAAAGATTAAACGACTACGTCAATGACATAGTGGTTAAGTCTAAGGAAGCTACTAATCATCCCAATGATCTAAATGTAGTCCTTCAACATTTTCATAGGCATGACCTTCATCTCAACCCTAGAAAATATGTTTTTAGAGTTAAAACCAAATGCATGTTAGGCTTTGTAGTGTTGGAAACAGGGATACATGTGGAACCCAATAAAGTTAAAGCTATAGTTAGCTTAGCATCGTCTACAAACCCTAAAGAGTTGCGCAGGTTACAGGGTAGGGTATAGTTCATAAGAAGGTTCATTGCAAGGTTGACAGACAAATTACACCTGATGCAACACCTACTTAAGAATGGATTCAACTTCTAGTGGATAAATCAATGTCAAAAAGTCTTTGATAACCTAAAGGAAGATCTTTTACACCTTCCAACTGTTTACCCTCCACATAGAGATAGGTCTTTCTACATTTTTCTTGCTACCTCAGACACATCTATTGCTACACTGCTATGTCAAAAGAGAGATGATGGGTCTAACATCCCAGTCTACTACTTAAGTCATGCATTAATAGCTCACAAAGCAAAGTACAATGAGGTAGAGAAAAATTGTCTTGCCCTAGTAGTTGCACTTAAAAAGTGGAGACATTACCTATTTCATAGTAAAGTCAACATTATATGCAAAAGCAACATACTTTGGATTATTACAACTAACTTATATGAGAGTAGTAGAATAGCTTGATGGAAAGCCATAACTATGGAGTTTGACCTACATTATGTGGCATAGTCCTCCACAAAGGGTCAAGCAATAGCCACACAGCTTACAACTTCACCTGTTGATGACCAAGCAATAATAGAACCTGAGTTCCCAAATGAGCATGTCAATAGCGTAAGTCCTATACCATCGGATTTTGAGGCTAGTCTAAATTTCGATAGTGCTTCAACTACATGAGGTGGTAGCATCGCCGCTGTTCTTACATTTCCCTTTGGGGAAATTTAACCCTTCGCATATCAATTAACATTCCTTTACACAAACAACGTAGTCGAGTATGAAGGACTCCTTGGGAGCCTTCTAGCAGCTCAAGAGTTGAGGAGCCAACACTTAGCAATATGGGACAACTTGTAGCTAGTTATCAACTAGATTATTGAAGTTTATGCTTGAAAAGCTCTAGATTTGTAGACTTATTACAACTTAGCCAAAAGTATACTAAAGCAGTTTACAAATTTAGACATCCAACATGTGCCTCATAACGAAAATACTATAGCTGATGCACTAGCCACGTTAGCCTTAAATGTGCCTTAAATATCAGTTGATGCACATTGTGGAAGGGCTAAGATAGAAGATAAGGGAACACATGAACATGTATGCAATAGGCCAAGTTTATAAAAATTCTCTAGTCTAGATCAAATCACTCTTAGACACCATTTCTAGCATGGAAGATAAAATGGTGAAAGTAGTAATTAGCTAACTACAATTGCAATCTAGCATGTAGGAGGGAAGAAAAAAAACCTAAAAGGTACTAATGAACCTCCCACTACAATTGAGGCCCTAACCTAGATCAGTTCAAAATGAACAAGGCTTTGGTGGACTTGGCACATAAAGTGGACTAGGTTTAGGATGCAATGGACAAAAAGATAATGAATACTCTTAAGAACATTGAGGATAAAGTGGATCATGATGCAACCAAAGTAGTCACACTGTAGGAACCCTGAAAGAGATCTAAAGATAAGGGTAAAGACAAGCTTTATCATTCTAGGAGTATTTAAGAAGATCCAAATAAGGCTTTCTCATCCTTCAATGATGAGAGTAGGATACTATGCAAACTCTATGATTTATAGTGCTACCTAGGCATGGCTTACATAGTTGATGAGATGGGATGCCTTGGAATCCTATATTTTTTAAAAGGAAAATATGGAGGACCCTGTATCCTAGTTGCTAATACCATCTTGATGGTGTGTATTCACAGCTCATACAACAGTACAAATAGTTGCAAGCTCCAAATTCTTGTGGTGCTACTCCATGGAACATCTCAACTCTAACACAATAGAAAATGGTGCTCCCCACCAATTCCTACTTTTTTGGTGCACTAGTAGATTCTTATTAGCGTCCATCAATGATATTTCAATAGTACCTATCTATTTCAAGTAATCCTAGCAACTAAGCTTCCCAGTAGTAACTTCTACTTCCTAGTCCCATGTAAGATGGGATATATAGTCAATCATAACTAAGGTGACCTAAGTCATGTAATACTATCTACTATTGATCATGCCTTCATCTATGTGTCTAGGAAATATTAATAATTTTATGTTAATTTGGTTTGAGGGGGAAGTTTGAGGTCCCATGGTAGGAAATTCTATTAAAAGCATAAATGTGGGAACAACAAGACTAGACCAATATCAATCTCTCCATCTTGTGGAGCAGAAAATTATTCATGATAGATAAAAACCCATGTTAAGAAGGTCTTAGTGAAATTCCTTTATCATAACCAAAGTGTAATATCTATTTCAAAAACAAGTTCCATAGTTATACCCAGTAGAGATAATAAGATGATACCCAATGATGATGTTATCACCATT
Organism: Gnetum montanum; assembly: GCA_015680685.1. Classification (NCBI taxonomy): domain Eukaryota; kingdom Viridiplantae; phylum Streptophyta; class Gnetopsida; order Gnetales; family Gnetaceae; genus Gnetum; species Gnetum montanum. The sequence goes on from MNCI01034697.1 coordinate 2,031,077, forward strand.
CCCATATCTACAATTGCTACATGAGAAATCATAGAGGTATATTTTCATGAAAAGTAATTAGATCATTGCAATCCCATGGTAGAAATTCAAATTAATAAAAAGGGTCCCTAGCTCTCTATGACTCTAGTTCAAGAGTCAATATCATCTCATTACATCAATACCTTAATTAGGGTCTTTCTCCTCTAAGTGTACTAACATTTGATTGGAGATGATAGACCACTCCTACTTATACCCTATGGGATAGGCATGTAATGTGATAACTTATATTACAAGTTGGTCATATCTCACTAATTTCATAATAATTAACTTAGAAAATAAGGTGAAAGAGAATTTTCTTGTTATCATGGGAAGAGCCTCGTTAAGCTTTCCTAATGCTAGGTTGGTTTTCCTAAATCTCCACCTTGAAATTGATAAATGAGATGAGAAGAAAAAGGATGAATTATAAGAAAATACCTTGTAATCTTTCTTAGTCCTATTTCATCATGTACATGTGCCATTCAAGCAAGCTAGAGGAAACACTTGATGGCAATACCTGGTGTACCACAACAAATACCTTTAGCCTCTAAGCATGTCTAATGCTTAATTTAACACGTAGAAGTCTCCTGTGTAATAGAAATGGATCAGTTATGGGAGAAAAATCATCCATGCCATGTCAAAAATTTATTTTCCTATTATTTCCATTTGTGTATTGAATAAAGTTGATGTGTCTAGATAGGATTTTTGTACTTTTTAAGCTTAACAAATCATTAGTTATGACATTTTATTTTCTTTTAGAGTACTTTTATTTGTGTATGTATGTGAAAAAACTAATTGATATGCTTTATGAATGCTTATCTAATAAGCCAAAGATGGATGGATGTGTTACATATGCAATGAGAATGTGAGAGTACCAAATGGGTTCAAAGTGGATCCATGATCAATGGAATACCCATGCAACAAAATTCATCCATCCACTTTTCTTCTTTCTATCATTGGTAAACTAGCTTTAGATTTAATAGGAAGTTAGGACTCACAATGCGAGCTATTCAAGCTAATGCTATTGGAACCATGGGCAAGTGGTGAGTCTACACCTTAGGTTATGAAATCCAAAATCCCTGAAGAGTTCTTGGTTACTAGTAAGAAAAGGATGTGTCATCAAGGATCTTTGTGATCACTAGATGGGTCTAATCAATCTCATTAGACTAAGGTGCATGTGTTATCTTGCCTAACCATCCTGGTTAGAAAATATTTATAACCTTATAAATGTATGCATGCTATGTGGTGGGGGGTAAATCTTTATGTTCATGCAAGTTGAAGACTCTAGGTGATGATTTGTCACTCAAATCATTTCCTTGATTTCTATGTTGCATCAAAAATCCTCTTTCTAGAAAAATAAAAATATAAAAAAAATAATGAAAATGAAAAATAATAATAAATAAAAAGAAAATAAAAAGAAAGAAAAATATTAGTAAAATAATAATGATAATAATAAGAGGAGATTGGAAGAGTAATGTACCCTTAAGCTTATTGGTTCATTTAAATTGGCATTTTTACCCTTTGAACCCATGCCTATCTAAGTCTTTCACATGTTTAACTCATTGTATAGATCACTTGACTTTCCAAAATATCATCTTCCATGATGATCTACTACTTATCTCTATCCATGACCATGAAGGCCTAGAATTCTCTCTCTTGGTAAACACTGGTAATGTCAATTATTGCTTCTATCCAAATCCCAAATTCTTTTGTCCCCATGATTACCATCATCATTCTTGACCCAACCCTTGATCATACTTAAACCCAAAATTCCCCTTTTTTTGGTTATGATTTTGTAATATTTGTTGGGTTGTGGGATTGGTGAGTACAACCAAGGGAATCAATAAACGATTTTTGGTAAAGTAGAATTTGGGGAGACTACTTTACATATGTGCAAGAATGAAGGAATACCAAACATGAATCTTAAAGTTTAGATGTTTGGTGGTATGTTGTCTTGGTTTAATATCAATAATTGTTGAATTGTGAAACAATCAAGGCTAAATGACATTAAAAGTAATAGAAGGAGGTTGTGTCAACATCCTTGCAATAATGTAGGAGGGTGCATTGATGCAAGGTAGTCAATGCACTTTCTCCCCAAGCTCTTCTCAAAATCATACTTTGCATATTGGATAAGGATAAAAGTTGAAACATGAAGAAGCATGTTAGAAGGACTAAAGAACATTTGAATGAAATAAAAAATCATCTTAAAAATCTTGGAATCATATATATAACCTCAAAGTGTGACATAGGAGGCTAGGGTACATCTAGAAAGACCAAGAACCTTAACCAAACATGCTAGACTACAAACATAGGGTACATAAAGCACATCCCAAATCTAGGACTTACAATAAACTTAAAAATTATCAATGGATGCCTCATTAATTTTCCACTACTAAGTAAAGCTAGTCCCATAGCTTTAAAACCTAAGATAAAAAAATAAGAACTAGACATATGACAAGATTAATATGGATGAATTATAAATGTATAATATAGATATTAACTATATTACAATATAGGCCACCTCATAAAGAAGTGTTAAGGATTGGTGGTAGATGAGAAAATCCCACTGACATGTCTACATGAATCTGAAAAAGCCAAAAGGATAGGTATTTTCCACACATCATTTGCATTTATGCCTTCTTCCATGTCATTCATCTTCAAACTGACTCTTGTTAGCTCCTTTGGTACTCATTCAAGAGATCTTGAAAGGGCACATGATCAATCTAAAATATCAAGAGCATGATAGTATTCCTCTTGATCTTTCTCTTGAGGGTGATCTCTCACGTATAAGTTTTGGATCTAGTGATTGATATTGTTCCTTCTATTCTTTCAAGATTGGTGGTTCTCTTGCCTAACATAATGAGTTGTGAAAATGCTAAAAATCAAGTGGGATACCCAAGATATTATACTAGCATTGAAAAAAAATGGCCATATGAACAATGATAAGTATAATCCTTGGGAGCACAAGAGAAACATAAGCACAACTATGAAATCAAGGCATGCATGGGTAACCAAAAATAAGGTGAAAGTAATTTAAATGACCACTAAAATTACAAATTACATATTCAAATTGGTGCCTCTCCCCCACAACTTAGTTATAAGACACCTAGCTTGAACCACATTGACAATGCAAATGGAAAAAATAAGAAGGATAACTACAAAAGATAATTATAAGAAATCAACCACGGATCAAAACCAAATAAGTCCCAAAAGTAGCAAGAAGATTAAAACATTAAAATCTTATCTTGGATGACATCCAAACTCATGGGATTCAAATCATAATGGCTAATCCACTTATTTCCATGATCCAAGAACTACAAAGGGGTTATAAACATAGAAGATAACTAGAAAACCCCAAGGTTAAACAAAAACTACCAACTAAGGTAAGATGGAAAAGGATTATTATGATCAATCCTTAAAGCTCATAGAGTCAATACTCACATAAGTGGATGACTAAGCAAGTGCTTTATGCCATTTAACTACTACTATCACATGGAGATAAGCTTGAGATCACTTGATCATAATATGAAGCCACCAAGGATTAACAAGTGGATCCTTCCCATAGTAAACAGTTACCTTTCTTGACCTTATGAACCTGTTGATTTGACACCTATGAATTCCAAACAACTAGTTGAAACACCATAAACATTTTGAGGACTCAACGATTTGGCAAAATCTAGTGATTTAGGCAAGGAGTCACAACAAGGCGCAGCACAGTACAATTAAAAATTTCAAAAGACAAAACAAAATGATGGGTGCACAGTGGAAAGCCTTCAACTTTGCAAGTTTTCTATGTTTCAAAAATCTTAAATTTTAGCATACTAAGCTGCATTACACAACATAGCGTAACGTCGCGTTATGCAGCGTAATGTCAGAGGCAGTCCACTGCAACATCAAACATGGCAAACATTCAAGACTTCGACAACTTGGCAAAAATCTCAAGGCTTAGGCAATGATCTGCAGCATGTCATCCATTTCAGTAGGTTTTCTTCCTCGGTTAAGGGGCCTATTATGCTATGTTATGCAGTGTGGCATAATAAACCCTGGAAGGATTGATCAGAAACAAAGGAAGCATGGCGACAACACTTCCATTTTTTGCAGGTTCACTATTTTGCGCTGAATTACGCTATGAGGCGTAATTTAGCATGGTGCAATGTAATACAAACAAAGACAAAAGTAGTATAATATGAGCATCAGCATTTCATACATCAAGATATGCTCTCTAGCATATCGCAATGTAATCAAAGAACAGCCTATCGCCAAAGCCCAAAAAAGAGTAGTTTACGATGCGCTACGTAGTATGGCGTCGTAAGCTTCAACAACAAACACATCAGGTCAATGGCATTGTACAGGTTCAGGACACATGTCATCTAAACCACATTTTTCTCCTGACCCTAATCTTATAAATACTCCAGTGGACAAAGATCAAAGGGTTGGAAAAAAAGTTTCTCCTAAGATGAACAGATTTTCTCTATGGGTGATTTTTTTTTCATTGGCAATGTTTGGCAACTTTTAGCAAGGATTGACATGAGAACAAAGAGGATCAGTAATCTCAAGAATATCGAAGACAATTGGCAAGAAAATTCGGTCAGAAATAGCTATTTGATGGACCTTCTACTTCGGGACCAACCTCCTTGTACCCAGATCCGTTAGAACAAGGTAGATCGACCTTTGCTTGCTTCATCTTTGAACAACCTTCTTGTTGTTGGCATGTACTTCACTTAAATTGAAGTTTTCTTGTAATCATTGTATCTAATATATTTGGTTTGTGAGTTGAATCCTAGATCTGGGGATCACCTACATTCTAAATCTGATCTCTTGTTCCCTATTTACACAAAATCTCGCAAATCACTTTAAATCGATTACATCATTTTCAATTATCTTCGAAATAAACAATATTATATCTTCTCATAAAGAACCATCATTTTGTCATCAAAATATCACAAAATTTTTACTAATCAAGTAAGTCTCTGTCTGATCGACAAGACTGTTCAGGGCACCTTGAATTCATTTTCTCCCCAACACGATCCTTGCACGGATCCGTGGTTAGAACTGTGTACACAAACTTTCGTTCGGTATTTCTAGCAACCGACATTTTCCATCATTACAATTTCCTGACGCTAGAAGGAGGGCCAGCATATCCGATCCACATTTTACAGGTAGTCTTGTAAGCTGTCTGTACCCATTTTCAATCAATGTAAACATAATACCTCCGAGGTTGTTTACGAGATTGCATGGTGCAGATCGATCACTTCGATGATTCCTTTGGAATCCTACAAAATAGAAAGCCCTAATTATTATCTTAGTTTTCCTTTGCCCTTTCGATCTTTATCCTTATCGTCACTACTTCCGAACTGTGTAGAAAATGGTTACATCAACTACCGTTGTTGACACAGCCAACCTTGAGAACCCTTGAACTCTGCAAGTTACGCCTCCTGTGGTCGAGCCGCCAACTAGTGTGGTGTAACCACACAGCTCCCTTAGGCTTCAAAACAAAGAGCCTTAGGGAGATGCTCAATGCAGAGAACACTACAATTTCCTTTGTGCTAAACTAGCAGCAAACCTTCCCATGTATCCACAAGAACTCAAAGAAAAACAAGAATACGAGTTCATATACTGCAACGAGAAGGAATTTATTCCTTCACCTAACATCACTGTGCCCTTGACAGACCAACAAAAGTGGATCCTATATCAAATGCTGATGGCTAAGATGTCACCAGAATAATTGGAGTTCTTCCGTGATGAAACGCTTCATGATGGGCAAGATGATCTAGACTCCCACTCTGAAGGAGGTGGTCATGCTGATTTCGCCATGGCCCCTCCCTCCACGACATCCCACATAAATTTGTTGTTCATAGTTACCATGCCTTTAACATTATCTAACACTAATTGAGTCCCACACTTGTCACATCTACATTTTATCTCTCCAACTATACTTCCGGGTGAAGGTCCATCGCAAATCATTCCCCAACAGGTGCAATTACCTAACCCATATCATCGTGCACTCGCGCCTATGTCATTGCATGTGCACGCGATACCTATGTCGTAATTACCTACAACACCAACCTTGCTCCCGACTCACACGGCAGGGCCTACCACCACAGCATGGTGGGCTCCCAACATGTCTTCTATTGTGCATCCTACACAAATGCACCACCATCCCTATCATCAAAGCCAGGTCCCGCAAGTGCTAAACCCAGTTGCAAGATTGCTACCTGTGCCCCCCGTTACACAAACAACATATCCAATAGCGCAACCAATGGTGGTTGCCCCATCTACACCAACTACTAGATGGTGGATGCCACAAGAAGCACCACCTGCAAGGACTATCCTGTTAGCACTGACCATCGGCCAAGCTGTTGCCTCCGTTGCACCACCCGGTGTGACCCCTCCTGCCGTTCCACAAATGACTTCGTCATCCATGGGTCTGGACCAAGCCTTCCAGCTCATTCAGACCCTTATTGAAGAGGTCAAGCATCTCAAGGCTATTGTTTTTGACATGCTACAAGTCATGGATTTCTACCATGACGATCCTATTAGTCCAGCAGTCCTTGTCCTATCGTTGCCACCTGGGATGCCCCTTCCCCATTTCACAAAATATAATGGGGAAGGAGATCCCAAAGCCCACCTCATCACTTTTAGGTTAGAGTCCTTATTACTACAATAATGGCTGCATACTATAATCTATGTCTTTGCTATGTCCTTAACAGGCAAAGCCTTGGACTGGTATCGAACACTCCCACGTGCTTCCATCTCAACTTTGGAAGAGCTGTTAACTCAATTTGTGACTTGTTTCAAATAAAATCTAAAGCTGGAGGTCATGCTAGACCAGCTTATGGGAGTCAAGCAAGACCCACTCGAGTTAGTTCAGAAGTTTATACAGTGGTGGAGCACTACCTTGAATGAAATCTGCGAACCCATCGTGCAAGCCCATCTACTAGCAATCTTCAAGGAAGCAGTCAACGACTTTATCAAGTGTAAGCTGTATTACCTCACTTCCCATTCCCTCAGCCAAGCCTTTGCTTAAACTAAGAGCATCCAAGATGTGGTAGAGGCTATTAAAGATCTGACGTATGTCGTCTACAAGAATGCCCATAGAAAGGGTAAGGACAAAGGCAAAGCCACGACAACGATAGTTGCGGTGGTTGTCGAGGGGGCCAAAAAGAAAAACAACAACAACAAGAAAAAATGTGGAGCCTGCCAAGCTAACAACTAGATCAAATGGCACCAATCAAGAAGCTCCTTCTACCCCTGAAGCACCTCCACAACCGAGGCCAAAATTTGAGAGTAAGGACCGCTCAAATTACGCAACTCTACCTGTAAAGCCTTCTAAACTCTGGAAGCAATTACTAGGAACTTGTCATATTTGACACAAGGAGGTGTCTGAGGAGGCTCTGAAACATCACAGGCACCATTGTGAGTTACTTAAGAACCCCTCCTTGGCCCAACCCAACGAACCGCTAGTTCCCAAGAACTTTAGGCTAGATCGATTCTACGACTACCATCAATTATGTGGCCTTGACAAGGATTACTGTTGGGCATTGAAAGATGATATTCAATGTTTAATCGATCAAGGTTACCTGATCTTAGATAGTAGTAGTCTGGCACACCCAAAAAATCAAGCCATGCATGTGTACCAATACTCGTTAAATGCAAATGACGCAGGGTATACCATCAACATGGTAAGAGTAGAGGGCGATAGTCAGGTGTAGCTGAAGCATCCTCGCTCACCCCAAACAGCAGATCCATCAGCATTGACAAGTGGTGCTCCAAGGAAACCTTTTATCCTCCGAGCCCCTTCTTAGACAACTTCTCGATAGCTCATGGTCGGTAAAGCCGCGGCCTAGCCTGCATCTACGCTTAGGGCACCCTTTGTCATCAGGGTGCCAAAACCATCAACAGCCCCTTCTATGCAAGGAAAAATTTTGAAGTCAACCTCTCAATCCCAACTTAACAGAAATGGAGGAGAAAGTATGACAACTAATACGGCGAAGGACCATCTTATGCTGGGGTTTCCCAAGCCTAAACCCCTATCTTCTGTACCCTTGGGCCCACTTGTTAAAAATGACAAAGTTACACGAATGCAACCACCTTCTCCTAGCCAAAAGAAACATAACCCTTGACCAAATGTCACTCCTCCCCAAGAAATTTTTCTCTCAGGGTGAATGGAAGAGGAAAAGGGTGACAAGCAACCAGATCATGGGTAGGATCTCTTCGATGCCTTTAAGTAAGTCAAACAGGCTCTTAAACAAAAAATACAACATTGAGCATTTATGAATTACTCATGACATCATAGAAACATCGTGAGGCTATGGTTCATATGCTAATGTCCATACTTATGGATGAAACCCTGCTAGTGGATGAAGAAGAGATTCATTCCATTATGCTTCCTCTCGTAGCTGAGAAGCCTGGGCCTTCCCTATTGACCTTTCATGATGAATCCATGAAGGATGACCTAGAAAAGGGTTAGGTGATAATGGCGTCCATGTTCATCACCATCCGGGTTGGCCAACACTAAATTTGAAGAGTGCATGTAGATGATGGGGCAGCCGCTAATGTCATCCCATATCCCATAGTGGATAAGCTAGGCCTGATCGATCAGATCAATCCTATAACAACGTCATGTCTAAAGTCATTCAATGGAGCATGAGTGCAAGTCAAAGGGAAGGTTCAGATCAACTTTGTGGCAGGGGAGCATTTCCTCACAGACGCAATGTTTATTGTCGTCAAAAAGATGCCTAGCTTCAACTTGATCCTGGGGAGGTCTTGGTTGGCTCAACTGAGGGTAGTTTCATCACCTATCCATCAGGAGATCCATCTGCCCTATGTAGGAGGAGAAGTGGTCATCCACGGTGATGAAATAACCCCTCAAGTTGTTAATAACATAGAAACAGAACAGGGGTCAGAAATCAAAATGCCTGAAGATCAGCCCCTTGTCCAAATTCTTGAACAAGCCGAAACAATGGCCGATGATAGCCTAACTTGGGCCGAACTACCATTCCAAGAGGAAGATTGTGATGTGAAGGAAAAGGATCATAAATCTCCTTGTCTTTACGCATCACCAAAAATAAAAGAAATTAGGAAACAAATGTGAAGTTAGCAAGTAAACCTTGTTATCTAACTGCCATGTAGTTTACGCGTATTTTTTCCATCACCTATCCTATTTTTGCTTTACAAACACTCATCACATTTATGCACAAATATTTTTTATGCTTCCACTAGCTATTCTCATTTTACGCTTATGCTTATTTTTTATGCTTCCACTAGCTATTCTCATTTTATGCTTATGCTTATTTTTTATGCTTCCACTAGCTATTCTCATTCATGCTTGTGTTTATTTTTTACGCTTCCACTAGCTACCTTTGTTACTCTTAACTTTATCTAAGACTAATCATGTATGATTTACGCTTAAACTATCCATGGCCTGAAATGGCCTAAAACTAATCGCAGCCTACCAGGGCTTAAAATTGGTGACTTAGTGTTATTTATGGTGTTCTTTCACACACATAGCAAGGGCCTGAAATGGACTTAAACTATCCAAGACCTGAAATGGCCTTAAACTATCTATTTAAATCACAATTTATGCTTGAAATATTCAAAGGCCCGAAATGGCCTAAAACTAGCGATCTCAATTACATTTTGCACCTGAATTACCTAGTGGCCTGCAATGGCTTTAAACTAGTAAATTCAATTACGCTACATGCTTAAAATTATTTGTGGTTTTTCATAGCATCAAAACATATTCATTTACAATTTTCATGAAAGGAAAACAACAAAAGAACATCACACTCAGACCAAATTTTCATTAAAGTGTTAAAGAAAAATATTTTCTTTCATTTCATCCCATCATAAAAAATGAACTATGGCTAATACAGCCACACTATGCATCTCCTTTATCCCCACTATCGCCCGTATCCCTCAGCTCCATCTCCACTTCGAGAAAATCATCCTCATAGGGGCCACCTTTTCCAGGTGGAATTTCCTCGTGAAAGTGGCCCTCCCTGCCAGGCTCTTCTGCATGAGGTTTTTTGCCATGACATTGATCATCACCATTATGCTCTATCCCCTGCAAACCCTCCTCATGAGGATCGTCATCCACGTTATGTTCCTTCTGCTAAGGAACCTCCTCAAGTCGTTCCTATAATTAGACATAACACACATATTGACATCGCGATCAAAACTAGGCATGACGAAAAGCATAATAAAAAAACAACTCACCTGTGATGATCTTGCATCAGTAGAAAATGGGATTTATTCTAAGCCAACCCACAGACGTTGCATAATTTCTTCCTCAGTAAGCTCATACCAAAACCTATCTCCTAGACTAGCCTTGACCTTGACCTTCCCTTTCTCCATAGGAGTCCATCGAGGTGGTTCAGGGAAGAAGGAAGGGATGGTTGTCTCCCCCCTAGGAAGAGTCATTTCCCTTTCTGGGGAGGCACTTACCGTCACTTTCTCTTGAAATCTTTCAAATGCATTGGAAGCACCAATAACATCAACGAATAGTCGAAGAGACTGTGCCTCGACGACAGAGTCCCTATAATGTTGACGATAGGCAGCACATTCTCACTTATAGACATGTTTACGGTCTTTCTGCGTCTACCCCCATTCTTGCACACTCACGCTAAAGTCCTTCCAGTCTTGATTTTTCTGAGCTAGGAGATCCATTTGCATCCGCTACTCAACTAGTTCACGGCTAGTCTGGACACTGTTTCGGACGACTGTCCAATAATGGGCATAATCTACAACAACCATATGCCAGTCCTCGTTTCCCATCCCCTTAGCTTGCAGGAATTGGTTTCGTAACCTCAAATCCCCCACTTCATCACCTAGAGCCATCCTCTCCTTTTTTGACCTTTGCAGTCTCTTCCAAAGGTCTTCTTTTACACTTTGACATTCCCATAAGGAGCAAGTCAAGTGTATAGCACATTTACGCATCCTGTCATAAATGTTGTGTGACACAATGGTTGCTTCCGATGAGGGTTCGGTGGCATCACGGATCCCATCTGAGTTGAGCTCTTAATAACATAAAATGGCAGTTAGGCATAATTAGGTAACGTAATACCACAATGGAACAACTTCTGTGTAATGATCATGGTGTACCCACTTTAGGATCGATTTGCTCCAAGCGACCGATCATATCTTGAACGATGCCTTTCATAAAGGCAAATTTATCAAGANTGATCATATCTTGAACGATGCCTTTCATAAAGGCAAATTTATCAAGAAATTCACCCCAGGATCAAGTCGCCACTGTTAACAAGTGTACATCCTGGTCACCTATTACATAGAACAAGTTCCATATAACAACATAATTGGGACATTACGATGACCAGTATAACCTCTAGAAGCAATTTCCTAGAGTTTAGTACGCTATAAAAGTTAACCTCACTGAGTCATAAATCATTTACATCTTCCTATCTTAGCCGAAAGGACTTTGGCATCTTCCACTGCTGCTCCCTCCTAGCGCGCAGGAACCTGCGCGCTGCTCACCTTGTTGACTGGAACCTCTTCTTCCAAGTTCGGGGCCTCTTCCTCACACTGCAAAACCATAGCCCCTATTTCAGGGGTTAACCTTTCCATAGCCTTTTCCTTCGTTGTCACACAACGTCCCTAGTTAACACAGAATTTCGCTCTAGTTCAATAAATATTACGCGATGCAAAAGTGTCTATACACAGCATAACTATAATTATTAGCACATTTCTTTGCTTGCCTGCTGGAGGATTACTCCTCCAAAACCTGACCTGCATCTTTTGCCTCACACCACTCGCTGTCTCGACAAGCTCCTCGGTCAAACAAAGTTTCTTCCGTGGCACCGACGAGTCCACAATCTCAGCTACCAAATGCTTCCCCCTCGACACATCATCGATGTAGGAGGGGAGCACCCCACCCACACTATCTTGACCCCACGTTCGAGGTGCTACCATGCTTCTATTTGTTACTAAAAATGACTCTCCGATTCCTTCAGGAGGGTCTTGCGATCGGATAGTACCGAAAACATGGGAAATCCATGGTTTAGAAATCTGGCTGCGGTCCTGCTACACCCAGACTCCATTTCTTTGGACTACCAGAAATTCAGAAAAACACCGAAAGCAAGCTATGAAAAAGGAAAAATGCACATTGAAACAGGACTCAAGCTTCTTGCGAAGCTTGACCATTTCAATGCGCAGGCCTTCGACAAAATAGCTGGCCCAATTAAATCACGTCCCCTCCTCCATGACCTCTTGCATAATTCGAGCTTACTCTATAGTGAGGAATCTCCCTTGGGAGAGTGTCTTTAGGAAGGCCCGAGCTCAGAAAAGGGGGTAAATGGTGTTGGCCACTTCTAACTTGATCCCATCGGTAGGAATTCCTTTAGCCTCCTTCTTAACCCCTAGCCACTCCTTTATCTCTTCCTGGTACTTGGCACTCCTCTTCAACTTTTCCTGTATAGGAAAGCCATCAGAGGGAACCCCAAAGAGATTAGAGAACAGCTGAGCATCGATGTCAAAATTTATACGCATGTTACGCACGCGTATGCAGAGATGCTCAGCTTCTTCGCTAAAGGAGTTGACTAAGGTTAACATTTTACCCACAGTAACATCAGGGGTTATGTCCAAGAACAGGTCCATTAGTCCAGCCTCCCGAAGGTTATTGGTTAAAACAATTGGGGCCACTCTATGGCCAAGCCAGTGTTGTGTCTCCTTTATATCACCATAGTGAAAAAAGAGATTGCTTGCCTCACGACCGGAAGCCATGATTGTGATCTCTCATGACTCCCTAACTGCTCACATAAAACAATAGTTAAACCAAGGTAACAAAAAAATGAGACAACTTCACACATCATCAATAGCTAATAACATGGATATAATTCATTATCGTAATGAAGTTTACCAGGTCTGAATGACAAAGAAAATGGAGGGATTTTCCTTTGCACGTCTGCGACAGTAAGGGGAGGATCCAAAGTCCATTCCCTATCCAGCCATCCAAGATTTCAACATCTACAAAATAAGTCAGCATAGCGGGTCAAGTATTCTAGGATTTTGAACGCTAGTTATCCCATGATAACGGCCCGTACGTTGCTAATAGAAGTGAATTTACTTATAGCCCTTTTAGTCAATGACAATGTATCATTATTGCCCAGAAGACCACTGTCATTGATGAAGAATCTACATCACAGAGGATGGGTGAATTATTTATGCTCAACATAAATTTAAACAATAGTTAGTGTGTTGCAACACATCGAAATGACATAAATTTAAATTCTTACCCGCCTGCGTAATACACAGTACCAAGTGGGTTCTGGAAGCAGGTTGTGAGGTGACGAGCCATGAACAAAGTATTGTATGTGTGATAATAGTTCAATCTGGGCATCTCCCAGATCTAGCTCAAACGTCTTAAACCTTTGGTGCTTTGTTCGCAGTCTTGCACCCGCACAGTTTCAATTGTGCCATCTGTCAAGAATGCCAAGATGCTCTATGTTGAACCAACTAGTAGCATCTCCAAAATAGTAGCAGCTACATCACTTGGTAGATGTGACTAGACGATTACACTGTAATTACGAAGCAAAAACTACAAGAACCCTTGCACGCCCCTTCGGAACCACACCACCTCCCCCTTTATATGAGCATGAGGAGGAGGAACATTGGCCGCAGGAACATGCATGCAGCATAGAACGTCCACGATGTCCAAAACGATTAGGATAGGCTTTAACATAATACTGTACAATGAAAATGTATTACTATTAGACAAAAAATTTAGACATGAACATTCATCATGCTACACTAGGGTTCTCTTGATTCCCAGAAAATTACAGATTTCACCGAAAATGCATGGCTAGAATCGCCCAAACCCTTGCAACAGCTCAAGGTCTGTCTCTGACAATAGCGATGAAAGCAACACTGCGTATTACTCCAGCGTAACATGTAACTACTACAGGACTAAAGGAAAAGAAAAAAAACCCTGATTATGCTACTCACAGATACAATACCTAGATTTTTTGATTATCCACTATGTTTTCTCAGTATTACTCAATGTTACCTAAACCCTCGTAACAATATGAGGTTCGTCTCCAATAGCGAAGATAAAGGTAATATCGCAAACCAAAATAGCTTAGTCCACGTAAATAGATATTAATGCTCAACGCAACATACGCATTTAGGAAAATAATATACAAACTATGACGCTGCAACAAATATAAAAATAGTGCAAAAAGGGTGGATGATGACTTACTGGTTCAGCGGAGTAACTTCCCGAGCCTCGACTCTAGCCTGCGAAGCCTACTGCAAACTCTCCTATACTTCGTCAATCCTTTCCAGTTTAGCATTCTTCCTTTTTACCTTTGGTTCCATAATTGTAATCGAAATATTTTTCATAAAATCGTCTGTTTATGCCTTACTTCCACTCCTTATTTGCTATAGCTAGATCCAAATTCGCGATATCTGTAACCTATTTTGAGTATGAACCACCAGTTTATAAAAAAAATGCTTGAAACTAACTTTTCTTTCTACTCGATAGATGCAAAACTTTCCTGAAACGTTGGTGTCAGTATGACATGAAATGTAAAGATCAGGGCATTTATTTCGTAGATATCGTGTGGATCACGGTCCGGAATGACCCTAAACTAATACATAATTTATCATCTCATAATTTGGCTGCATTAACTACGGTCTGTACAAAAACTCAAATTTCATGACACACTAGACATGCCATGTTGCACCTTTAATCTTATTTCATATGCTAGCATCTAGGAAGCCTAGCTCATCATCATTTTACAAAATGCGCATTTTTGTAACGGTTCACTAAGACCTTAAACTAGAAGCCTTTTTAATATGCAACCCTAACACAAAGAAAACAAAAACAAACTCTCGTCATTCAACAAATTGGTAGAAAAAAAATGTAACAGCTTCCATTTTTGGCATTTTTGCAGGGAAATTCATAAATGGACACAACTTTATCTGCACCATTAACCTTAACAGGCCCATATGGAGAGACCATTAGACAACTTAATTACACGCTGATAGAAACAGACCCTTCCCTTTGTGATGCAACCATAGCAACATTGAAAATATCCTCAGATTGGCCAGAACACCTAGCCTGAACTCTAGACCTGGAGGCTAGTGATGTGACTGAGGACTCTCTCGATGAAGTCCCTGTGGTTACGCACAAAGGAAAAAATAAAACTCTCAGGGTTAGTTCCCTCCTAGACCAACAGACACAAAGTGGCATAACATTAGTGCTCGAAAATAATGTTGTTGTATTTGCATGGTCATATGAAGACATGTCGGGATTAGACCCGAGATTAATACAGCATAACATAATTTTAGACCCATGCATCAAAGAAATTAGACAGAAGGCAAGAAAGATTAAGCTAGAAATTGTGCTAGTAGTGCGTAATGAAATCACCAACCTATATCAGGCTAGTTTCATTCACGCGGTTGATTACTCAGACTAAGTGTCCAACATCGTAGTTGTTTCTAAGAAAACGGGAGGCATACCCATCTGCATAGACTTCCGAGATCTGAACAAAGCCACGATTAAGGAAAATTTCCCGTTACCGAGTATCAACCAATTAATCTATTCAACAGCTGGTCACGTGCTTCTATCCTTTATGGATGATTTTTCATGTTATAATCAAATTCGTATTAACCTAGAGCATCAATTGACCACAACATTCATGATGCACTGGGGGACCTTCTGTTACACTATGATGCCTTTTGAGCTAAAAAATACTAGAGCAACGTATCAATGAGCCATGACATACATCTTTAGTGACTACCTCTTAGGGAGATTGAATGACTACGTGGATGACATAGCTGCCAAGTCTATAAAGTTGGAAGATTATTCAAAAGACCTGGAGTTAGTCCTTAAACAATGTCTCAAACATGACTTATGGCTCAACCCAAAGAAATGCATATTTGGAGTCAAAACCAGATGCATGTTGGGGTTTGTGGTATCAGAGACTAGCATCCGAGTCGACCCCGACAAGGTTAAACCCATCGTTGGTTTAATGCCACCTACAAACCTCAAAGAACTACGTGGGTTACAGGGCAGACTACAATTTATCAGGTGGTTCATTTCAAAGTTAATAGATAAACTACATCCCATGCAACACCTTCTTAAGAAGGGTGTTAATTTTAAATGGACCGATGACTACTAGCGTGCATTTGACAACTTAAAAAGGGAGCTCCTACATTTACCAACGGTTTTTCCACCACAAAGGGATCAGCCTTTTTACATTTATCTCGCTAATTCAGACGTGTCTATAGCTGTGTTACTTTGCCAAAAAAGGAACGACGGGTTAGAAGCCCCTATCTATTATCTCAGTCACGCTCTATTTAGGTAAGAAACAAGGTACAATGAAGTGGAGCATAACTATTTGGCATTGGTTTTTGCACTCAAAAAATGTAGGCATTATCTTTTCTGTAGTTAGGTCAATATCATTTGCAAAAACAACGTTCTGCGGGCTATCTCAAACAGCTTGTATGAGAGTAGTAGGATAGCTCGCTGGAAAGCTATCATGGCTGAATTTGATTTACATTATGTTGGCCAGTCATCCACCAAAGGTCAGGCTATAGTTTACCAACTAATGACATCGCCTATTAATGACCAAGCTACGATAGAGCCAGAATTTTCAGATGAGCATGTACATAGTTTAAGCCAGAATTTCCAGATGTGCGTCCATTGGCTTACCTCCTAGCCTTCCCTTGTATGAACAACATGGTAGAGTATGAGGGGCTCCTCAGAGGATTGTTGACAGCCAGAGAACTCAACATTCAACATCTGGCAATCCGAGGTGATTCGATGCTTGTCATCAATCAAATCATAGGAGTCTACGCCTGTAAAGCTGTGCATCTACAACCTTACTGTGATATGGCTAAAGATCTCCTAAAACAATTTGTGACAATCAATGCCCAACATATTCCGTGTAATGAAAATGTTGTGGCTGATGCACTGGCAACACTGGCACTAAACGTGCCACGACACTTGTTTTCCACTTGGCCTGCTTTAATGATGGAATGTATAGACCCTGTCATTCAAGTGGTGCAAATCTCTTCATTAAACTCGGGAGGAATGCCAGAATGGTACAATAACATTAAGACTTACCTTCTGCATGGTGAACCACCACACGAGCAACACATGCACAAAAAGATGCAGTGCACAAGCGTGCCAGCCAATACATCATCATCGAAGACAGTACTCTCTGTAGACGCTCTTTCGATGGGGTATTGCTAACCTGCGTTAATAATGATCAAGCACAGCGAATAGTTAGGGAAGTCCATGAGGGGCTGTGTGAAGGACACGTAGCCCCGCAAGCCATGGCTGCTAAGATCAGACGCCTAGGGTACTATTGGCCATACATGGAAAAACACTGCTTTACCAAAGTTAAGATATGTGACACGTGCCAGGGTTACGCAAACCTACTACATGTGTCGCAAATCGAGTTACATACTACGTAGATTACTTGGCCATTCCAACGATGGGGACTAGATATCATAGGTCCCATCATGCCTNATTAGACAATATTGTAACCAGATTTGGACTCCCTATGACTATTATGACTGACAATGGGCCACAATTTAGTAGTATAGAAACCAAATCTTTTTAATAATCTTGATATCAAGCAATCTTTTTCTTCATCCTATTACCCGCAAGTAAATGGTCAAGCAGAAGTAACAAACAAAGTAATTATCAATCTACTTAAGAAGATGCTCAGTAATAATAAAAAATGATGGCATGAAAAAATCCTCTACGTGCTATGGGCGTATCGTACGACGTGCAGAATGGCTACAAATAGAACGCCCTATAGCCTAGTCTATGGATCCGAAGCAGTCTTGCCCTTGGAATTATAGGTTTCGTCATTGCAAATGGTCCTCTCCACAATTATAAATGAGACTCAACACAATGAGTCTAGAATCGTGGATTTAGACTCAGTGGAGGAAAAACGCGTCTAGACACTCGACACCATCGAAAGATATCAGGATGAATAGAGATAGAAGCATCGACACAACCTACATCAACGACTGATCAAGAAAGGAGACTTAGTTCTCAAGGCTGTTCATGAACTAGTAGGCAAATTCTCTGCAAACTAGAAAGGCCCTTTTCTGGTCATCGGCGCATACAGCAATGGGGAATTCAAGTTAGCGGATATCGACGGCAACGAACACTCGAATCTAGTGAATCATCTGTATCTGAAGCAGTACTACATTTAAATGCCAACTCAGCTCAAGTGTAAAGGTAACATACGTCTGCTACGATGTAAAATTGGAAAAGTTATACATGTCCACTACGACGTAAAACTGGCATTCCTTTCATGCGTCCACCAAGACGCTAAACTGGCAAAGTTTTCAACCGTCTACCATGACGCGAAACTGGTAGGGTAAGCATACGTCTACTGAGACACTAAACCAGCACAAACTTGTCCTTGGGTCACGACATAAAATTGACACCTTCAACATAGTCTGTTGGGACCATAAACTAGCTCTTCCACCATCCACTACGATGTAAAACTAGTAGGTTTTAGTCTAAACTAGTAGCTTAGACTAGCCTGGCTACTCGGGGGTGCAAATCCTACCTCTCCCCCCATCAGATACTTTACTTCACTTCCTCCTTCCTTGGTCCTCATGACCACCTTTACCCTCTTCTTTGCTTGTACAGATCATGAACATTCAATCAAATTCTTTCGCATCATCGTGTCCATGAACTGGCATAACGCAACTCGCCTAGTGGAATGTAGTTAAAAAAAAGGGTAAAGCTTGGTAAAATGGATGTAAAACAGCTCATCTAGGCCACACAGGCATAACACAACTCCTCCATGCAACCCCTTCATATACAGTATGATGGCGTAACCTCTCGCAAATACATTCGCGGAAGGACGTAATGACTTGTTCGCAAAAGTTTCATGTTCACATGCTTGAGTCTTCCCCGAACCCCCTCCTCTTACTTTTCTAAAATCCCTTCTAGCCTTTGCACTTCCAAGTTTGACAGAGTGACATTTGAGCAATCTTCGACGGACACTATTGGTGCCTTTACCTCTCTAATGTTTCGTATTCTTTGTTGATGTCTTTCGGGTAAGCCCTCTAAACGTCAACAAAGAGGGGTCATTGAAACTCCATAAAAATTTCGAGGCCTCGATGATTTAGCAAAATCTAGCGATTCTGGCAAGGAGTCGCGACAACACAATTAAAAATTTCAGAAGATAGAACAAAATGATGGGTGCACAACAGCAAGCCTTCAACTTTGCAAGTTTTCTATGTTTCAAAAATCTTAACTTTTAGCATACTATGCTACATTACACAACATAGCGTAATGTTGCATTACGCAGCGTAATGTCAGAGGTAGTCCACCGCAACATCAAAGATGGCAAACATTCAAGACTTCAACGACCCGACAAAAATCTCAAGGCTTAGGCAATGATTTGTAGCATGCTACACATTTTAGCAAGTTTTCTTCCTCGGTTAAGGGGCCTATTACACTGCGTTACGTAATGTGGCATAATAAACCTTGGAAGGATTGATCAAAAATAGATGAAGCGCAGCGACAACACTTCCATTTTTTGCAGGTTTGCTATTTTACGCTGAATTACGCTCTGAGGCATAATTTAGCATGGTGCAGCGTAATACAAACAAAGAAAAAAGTAGTATAATACGAGCATTAGTAGTTCATACATCACAATACGCTCTCTAGCGTATCGTAGCATAATCAAAGAACAGCCTATCACCAAAGCCCAAACAAGAGTAGTTTAAGACGTGCTACACAGTATGGCATCACAAGCTTCAACAACAAACACATCAAGTCAACGACATTGTATAGGTTCAGGACACGTGTCATCTAAACGGCATTTTTATCTTGACCCTAATCTTATAAATACTCCAATCAACAAAGATCAAAGGGTTGGCAAAAAATTTTCTCCTAAGATTAACAGAGTTTCTCTGTGGGAGATTTTTTTTTCATTCGCAATGTTTGGCAACTTTTAGTAAGGATTGACAAGAGAACAAAGAGGATCAATAATCGTAAGAATATCAAAGACAATTGGCAAGAAACTTCAATCAGAAATAGCTATTTGATAGACCTTCTGCTTCGGGACCAACCTCCTTGTACCCAGATCCGTTAGAACAAGGTAGATCGACCTTTGCTTGCTTCATCTTTGAACAACCTTTTTGTTGTTGGCATGTACTTCACTTAAATTGAAATTTGCTTGTAATCATTGTATCTAATATATTTGGTTTGTTAGTTGAATCCCAGATCTAGGGATCACCTGCTTTCTAAATTTGATCTCTTGTTCCCTATTTACATGAAATCTCGCAAATTGCTTTAAATTGATTACATCATTTTCAATTATCTTCAAAATTAACAATATTATATCTTCTCATAAAGAACCATCATTTTTTCATCCAAATATCACAAAATTTTTATTGATCAAGTAAGTCCCTGTCTGATCGACAAGACCGTTCAAGGCACCTCAAATTCGTTTTCTCCCAAGCATGGTCCTCGCACGGATCTGGGGTTAGAACTGTGTACACGGACTTTCGTTCAATATTTCTAGTGATCGATGTTTTCCGTCATTACACTAGTGAGCCATTAGAATTAAACAAGATTCCATCCCTTAGATGGTCAAATATCATCCTCTACTTTTCTTGATCAACTTCTTGTAACATACAACAATGCACAAAATGGAACAAAAAAGATAGAGAATGAATAATGAACAAGAGAAAGAGGGTTGATGAGAGTGATTACTCTAGTAATTACTCTAGCAGTTATTCTAATTATTAGAGTAGTTACTCTAGCAGTTACTCTAGCAGTTACTCTAACGGTTACTCTAGCAGTTACTCTCATTATTAGAGTGGTCACTCTAGTGGTTACTCTAGTAGTTATTATAATTATTAGAGTGGTTAATCTAGTGGTTTCTTTAGCATTTATTCTAATTATTAGAGTGGTTACTCTAATTATTAGAGTAGTTGCTCCCAAGTCTATAAATACAGTGCCTAGGCACACAATTGCAAGGAAATCTTTTAGCAGTCAAGTAGCAAAACTCTTGTAGTCTATTTGAAAGTTAGAGTATTTTTCAAGTGCCCACAACAGGAGGTCTAATTGTGGACAGATCTTTATTCAAGCATTGTGTACCTTAGCACACCTTGTGTATGGAAATAAAGACAAGCTCTTTGATTCATCCTTACAGCACTTGAGATTTCTTTTCTTATGTATTTTTTTATTTTATTTTCTTATGCATTTATTTTATTTTATGCACTTTACATTTCTATTATTAGCATAGCAATTCATTTTGATCAATTAAGCAAATCATTAAATTACACAAGCATGACCACTTCGAGCATACATGTGGTGCTTGGTAACCCAGTAACGATTAGAGTTTGGTAATCCCAGCAATGTTGCATTGGTTTAGGATGTGTACGACAAGTGGGAACGGATGCTAGTGTTAGGATTAGTTAGAACTTAGTTAATGAGTAGTTAAGTTAAATTAGTCACTTAGTTACCTCTCTCCTTCCCTACTAGCATAGGACATAAAAACATAAAAGCTATAAAAATCATATGCCTCAAGCTTACTTAACCATACAATCATGAAATATAGGTAAGCTTGGGAAGACAACGATCAACCCACCTATCCCTGTTCTACAAGGGCACATAAGCACTTAGTCCTTGGAATTTGACTAGATCATGCGTGAAACGCTTGTATTTGTATGGTTGAGCATAGGGGTACCTTTTCGCTCATCATTGGTGCCGTTGCTGGGGACTTAGTTGTTTGTGCACTAATTAGAACATAGGAAATCATTCACATCATTGGAACAAACCCTTAGGGTTGATTCAAAAAATAATAAACATGAATACATCACATACTAAATAGAAAAGTATGTCTCCTTCTTCATATGAAAGCACCTCACTGCCTAGGTTTGAAACAAGAAATAATCGGCAGCATAATACACATGATGTTGATTCACCAGTCCCTCAACAAGTTAGAGTGGTATATATTCATCTCGATGAGTATATATCAAACTTCACCTTTATCCTCCATCAAGATGAATAACTGTGTTGGTGAGACTTAGAAGGTAACATAGTGTTACCTCCCGATCGTTCAGTCCCAAGCATGCTTTTGCGTGCTCTCACATGAATTGGCATCCCACACTTACATGCAAAGTACGTTATGCAAGATCATAACTTGAGAGAGTACTGTACCATGGAGGCACAACATCAAAGGGACTTGCAATAGGAGAGACATCATATATCTTTGAAGGGTAAGTGGTCACAAGATTTCCCACATGTCTTAAGTGAAAATGAGGGTGGTGAACCTACCTCATGCAGTCACCCACACAATGATGTTCCTCCCCTTGACTTTGGTCAAGGGGTTGTGTATCAGAACCTTCATTTCACTATTCATAACCTAGGTTGTAATACCCATGGGCACAAAGGATCTGAAAAAGGAACATGAACTCATGATAAAGGTGGACATTCTAATCACAATCGCAATCAAGGCTGAGACTACAGAAGAGAAGGTAGCAGACACCATCATGGTGATGGTTCTCCTTCTTCTTCACCTTCATCATCTCCTTCACCATCTCCTTCAATATCCAAACATGGTCATAAAGAAAAATACCATGGGGATAAACGTAGGCAAAGTGGAGGTCATAGATGAAATAGCTAGGAAAGGGGACAAGGGCACTCTAGAGAGTCATGACATAGAAGAAGGGAGAGTATGGAATAGCATAGGCATCATAGATGCCATGGAAGATACAATCATGATGAACCCCTCCTTGCTACTCAAGGTATGTTGGACATAACTAAGGCTGTTAGAATTCCAACAAGGCATCAAAAAGATAGTAGGATCAAGAGATTAGATATGAACAACATCCCACAATTTGAAGGGGGATACAACGCTGATCCTTAGAATCATTTACAAGCATTCCATAATGTGTGTGGCTTATAGAACATAGAGAATGAATGGAAAAAACTTAAGTTGTTCCCATGGACATTAGTTAAAGAAGCAAAAAGCTGGTACTAGTCTTTAGAACCAGAATCCATTCATAGGTGGAGTACTATGTTAGAACTATTTAATAACAAGTACCAAATGTACTTTTGAGTGTCTAACTTGCAAAAGCAAATCCAAGGCTAGAAACAAGGAGGACATGAACCCTTGGATGCTACCATGGGCCAATACTATGCACTATTACATCATTGTCTTGGCCATGGTTATTCGCAAAGGGAACAACTGTGCCATCTTGTGGATGGGCTTAGGCATAAAACAAGAAGAACCCTTGGGACTTATGGCCAAGGGAGGCTATCCGAGCTTAGGTCCCATCAAATTCAAAGACTATTGAAGCAAGTTGCTAAGCAAGAAGGTGAGCTACAAAAGAGAGAAAGTGTGGAAGAGTATAACCAAGATCCTTCCCTCTGGAAGAGGGAAGTAAGATTTTGTGAGGATGAAGAAGAGTCAGCATTCAAAGAGATGGTGAATAGGAAAACTTTGCCTATCCAAAATTTGACATCAGAAGTATCGGCAAAGGGAGACCAAATGTGGGATTCCCTAAATAATATATTTCAATCTATTCTTAAAATAGTAGAGGAGTCTAGAGAGAAAGGTAGTGATTGCAAAAAAAAGAAAAAAAAAGAGAAGCTAAACATGCACATAGCAAGGGTAAGGGCAAAGTTTCCATCATTGAAGAAGTTGTGGAGTCAAAAATAGACAATGATAGTGGATGCGAGATATGCCAATATGACCATCCTAAGGGATGTTTCCATATAATCTCACATCTGCAAGAGTATGGGGTGTATGCACTCAACCCACGATTGAACAAATGGCAAGCACCTCGAAGGTTATCTTACCCTTAAGGTAACGCATAGAATTTCCACCAACCCTTAACATATTATCCTAGTGGAACTCCACCACAACCAATTGAGTAGCATCAATAGTGGAAATACCCACAATCATGGGGAATTCCACCATTAAGACAATAGTATCCTTACTGGCAACCTAACCTATATGGATATTACATGCAATAGGTAGTCTCTCCACGTGACTCTCCTGGTCATGGTACTCCTCAACCTCACTACTAAGCTCATGAGCATTTTAGGACTCCCTCTCCTAGGGATAATGTTCCACAACTATACCATCCTTTTCATCCAGCTGCATCTCTTCCACCAATAGCTCCATTACCACCTACTCCAGCTATGCAAGGAGAAATCCCTACCCAGCTGTAGCAACGTAGCATCATAAGGGCTATTAACTCTCAACCTACTATTGGTTCCAACAACCACATAAAGAAAAGACCTTTCTTTAGAACTAATAGTTCAACCAAGCCCTTGCAATCACAAGCGGTTGATTCCTTAGATGCCTCAATATCAATCAAAACTTTGGAGCCTCTTTCAACTCAACCATTGCACTCAATGCATACGGTCATGCTAACACATGCTGTCACTAATTAGATTAAAGCTCTTCATCTTCCTAGGAAATTCTCTGAGCCTAGGAGTCCTCTGATATACTTATAAATTTCTATAAATGCACTATGCAAGGCTCTTTTGGATTCAGGTTCCGGTGTCAACTTGATTTCTCAAGAAATGTACAAGGCCTAGCACTTGCCTCCATTGAAAAAGAGCAACATCTGTCTAGAGTTGGCCAACCAATCCATCATTGTTCCATTGGGACTGGTGGAAGACGTTGTTACCACTGTTTTTGGGTGGTTGTACCCAATTGACTTCCTAGTGATTTAGGTAAACAATGGCAAAGGGGACTTCCCAATCATAATGGGAAGAGCATGGCTAAGCATCATCAACACACGGCTAGGAATCCATGATCTTTCCCTAAAAATATCAAAGAAAGATACATTTAAAAAGATCAAGAAGAAGAAATTTTTGTGCATTGCATACAGTGACACAAGGTGTAATTGCATGTAGAGGGCATGGTTTATGCAAAGTTTACCATTGCCTACATGCAATCAATGTGCACAAGTGATTAACATACAAAGATGCCTATATGTAGTAGCCACATGATAGGAAGACACCCAATGGCTGATAGCTGATCAAGAAAGTAGTTCACTCATATGCATGGAACTGAGGGTTTGACTTGTGCTTACATCAATAGCATAGATTTTTAGAGCAAGTCCACCGCCAACTTCCAAGTCTTAACCTTGAAAATGTCAACTAGGGGAAGTTGGAAATCCTTGAGAAATTTAATCAAGAGCCCCTCTAGCTGAAACCATTGCCCACTAGTATGGAATAGACATTCCTTAAAAATGGAAAACCTGTAATTATCAACGCTAAGCTTGCTCCTCAACAAAAAGAAGAACTGTTGAAGGTAATAAATAAATGGTCAAAAGCCTTCACTTAGTCACATCCTGAATTAACTAGAATGGATCCTAGGATATGCCAACATAGAATTTATAGTAACCCCTCCATGAATACTCAAAGACAACCACAGAGGCAATTGAACCCTAAGCTGAAGCAAATAGTTAAGGAAGAAATCGAACAGCTTCTCAAGGTTGGGTTCAGATACCCCATTGCTGATAGTGAATGGGTTAGCCCCTTAGTTATTATGCCTAAAAAGGGAGGCAAATGGAGGGTGTGCATAGATTTTAGGCTACTAAATATGGAAACATTCAAATATCACTTTCCATTGCCATTTGTTGACCAAGTCTTAGACACCATCACAGGGCATCGCTATTATAGTTTTCTGGATGGATATAGTGAATATAACCAAATACAAATAGCCCCAGAAGACCAAGCCAAGACTACATTCACCAGTCCTTGGGGAATGTTTGCATACAAATAGATGACGTTTGGCTTGTGCAAAGCCCCTGCAACATTTCAACGACTAGTTTTAAGCATATTCCAATAGCATATAGGAAATGGTGTAGAAATATTTATGGATGATTTCTCCACTTATGAAGCAAACTTTGATCAAGCCTTGGACTGGTTACAGCAAGTGTTAAAAAGATGTGTAGAAACCAATTTGAGGCTCAATTGGCAAAAAAGCCATTTGATGGTCCAAGAGAGCGTAACACTAGGGCACAAAATATCACACACAAGGATAGAGGTAGACCCCAAGAAAATCAAAGTTATCCAAGGAATTACCCGTCAACCAAAAACTATCAAAGATATTCAATCATTCCTTTGACATACTAGCTATTATAGGAGTTTTATTGAGAACTTTTCAAAAATTTCCAAACCATTGGTGGAATTAACAAAAAAGAACATACCTTTTGAGTGGACCAGAGATTGCGAATTAGCTTTTCAAACTCTAAAATAGAAGCTAGTAGAAACACCCATTCTACAAGCTCCTAATTGGTCCAAACCATTCCATATCATGACTGACACATCCAACTATGCCTTAGGATCCATACTTACATAGTTAGATGACCAGAACTATCCTTATTACATCCACTGTGCAAGTAGAAGTATCACTAGTGCACAACTTAACTACACTACCACAGAGAAAGAATTAATGGCTATAGTGTTTGCACTAGAAACGTTTAGACACTATGTATTGGGATATAATGTATATATACATACAGATCATAGTGTAATATGGTTCCTCATAAATAAGCCAATAGTAAACCCTCGTATCATATGATGGCTTGTAATTTTACAACAGTTCGATTTAACGATGATCGATTGTAAGGGTACCAAGAATGTAATTTTTGATCAATTATCTTGATTGTGATGGGACAACAAAGATGATGAGTATCTAATTTCTGATCATTTCTCTGATGAATTCATCTTTACTGGTGTAGTGAATAATCAATCACCCATAGAGACAAACTAGTATAGTAGCATTCTTACTTATCTCCTCACCCAAGAAACACCACAAGAGTTAAACCTTAAGAAGAAACAATAGTTTCTTCACTGGGCCAAGTACTTTATGGAGATCAATGGGCAACTTTACAAAGTGTGTCCCGATGGCTTGGTTCGATGGTATGTTCTCAATATAGATCAACTACGAGTTCTCCAAGATGCTCATAAGGGTTCTTGTGGGGGTCATTATGCTAGGAGATGAAAGGCCATCAAGATACTACTTGCAAGATATTATTGGCCTACATTATTTCAAGACACCCATCATTTTATCCATTCTTGTGAGCGTTGTCAACGTGATGGGGGAATGACTACTAGAATGGAGGATCCGCGACAATTGATTCAACCATTAGAACCCTTCGGCATTTTGGGAATTGATTTTATGGGGCTAATTACACCAATGTTCAATGGAAAAGGTTATATTATTGTTGCCATTGATTACCTAAAAAATGGGCCAAAGCAGCTGCTATTAAAGATTATTCAACAACAAATCATAAACAAGTTTGGTGTGCCACATGCACTTATTTCAGACAATGGTACACACTTCATAGGTGCAAATTTTTGGAAATTAATGCAACACTTAGGGGTTGAGCATAAATTGACTACACCATACCACCCCCAAGTGAACAGTCAAGTAGAAGTCACCAATAGGGAGATTATGAAGATATTGACAAGAACCATTAGCAAGTTAAAGGAGACTGGAGCACTATACTGAACGATGCTCTTTGGGCATACTGCTCCACATGGAAACTCCCTACAGGCTACTCTCCCTATGATTTAGTGTATGGTAAATTACCAATGCTTCCCATTCAAACTGAGCTCCGTACACTATCCACAACATGTGACCTCAACCTTAACCTTGATCTAGCATACAAACAACAGTTAGTAACCCTTAACTTGCTAGATGAAAATTGATTAGCTACCCTATTATCTAACAAATTGCACAAGGCATTCAATAAACAACATCATGAACTAAGGATTAGGAAAGTTAAATNTCTTTTTGAATTTTTATTTTACACATTTTTCCAACTTTTCTTATTTTTGTTTTACACCATCATTCATGTTTTTACTATTTCTTTGTTTGCTTGATTTACTTTTATTCATCATCCAATAAGTGCTCATGATGGTGGATTGCATTATATCATATTGATTACTAATGTTTGATTTTTACCTTTGAATTATTATGCTAATATTAAGGTATGGTTTTTTTGGTAAAATAGGCAATGAATCCATGTCATCCACTCATCCATACAACTCTATGGTCTCCTTTGGCTTGGAATTGTATAGTTCTCTTTTTCTAAGTAAACTTTTTAATGAATTGGTGCCTGGGTAATTTTTCATACCAAGAAAAGACTCAAAGGATGAAAAGGGTGTGACTTCAAGGGGATTCAATGCATTTGTGTTGGCCATTCTCTTGGGTGCTTGGATGCTTTTTCTTAGGTTTTCTGCCATTCTAACATTGTTCAAATATCAGGAAGCTAAGTGAATAAAAATAAGTCTTTGCATGGTATGGTTCTCATGCATCAAGAAAAAATGAGAAAAAAGAGAAAAAGGTGAGAATTCAAAGCACACCCCTTAGACATAATAAAGCAATATGGGCTACAAGCACTGGTTATGGCACTGGAAAGACATGTTACCCATGCCTAAAGGCTCCCTCTAACTAAGGCCCTTTCTTGCTTCTTGCTTCTCCATCTCACTCTCCTTGGGATGGTGGTCACTCTTTGTGAAAGCATTCTTGTTTCCTCAAGAGGATGGATTGGCCAAGTGTATTGATGTGAGGTCACTAAACGTGGTTGGTTTGATTCTAGATTTGGGATGAGTTCTACTCAGTTATCTTAACCATGAAATACACAAGAGGCTTTACACAACCTTGTTCTTGGGATTCCATTCCATTCTCTCCTCTCCATCTTTCCTTCCATTTTCCACTTCATTGCTAGTTTTATCATTAGTTCATTCTAGGTTGATGCAATGCTTTTCTTTAGTGAATTATTATGGGTAAGTTTTTAACTCTTGCTTCCAAATGACATTCCTAGAGCCTACAGACTCCTTGGTTTGTGGGTTTTTCAGGGCATAAAAGGCATGAGCCTACCTTGGGGAGGACCCACTAGCATTCTTTTTTGATGCAATTGTTAAGTCCTTGTTTCATCACCATCCATGACATCCATTTTATTGGCATTGCCATTGTTATTTTTTCCCATCTTTCTTGTTCCTCATATTTTTCCATCTTATAGCTACTGGAGGTTCACTCTTAGTCATGGGGGCCCTAGCACAAATTTTTCAATTTTCTCCATTTTACTATTCACCTAACCCCTACACCTTGGGTAGTCACCTATGATAAATCTTCAAACCAGCTTCTACCATAACGACAACTCAACCAATGTGCTTCATATTGAGGTAAGGTATCAATTGCATTGTGGTTTATCTATCCTTTCTCATTTGTGACTGTGTTGTGTGTGCAGATGGTGATCATACAAACAATGGACTGGGCTTGGAGGAAGCACTCAGGATGGACCGAAACTGGAGCATTTATGAAAGGGGCAAGTTTGGTGGCATGGCTATGGATAAATAATGGAAGGTGCAATCTTAGCATTGGTAGCAACACACTTCATTTTCTTTCTCTCTCTTTCTCTACAAGCTGCCAAATAAAGGCTTGGATGTATTTTATGTACAAGTGTTCACCACAATTGTCATGAACACTAATNATTTTATGTACAAGTGTTCACCACAATTGTCATGAACACTAATGTTGTAATATGCTTATTGATTAGTTCACTGGGCACGTTGAGTCTATCATCCCATTCCACCATTAATTTTCAGTTAGTCAATAATCTCATACCTTCCCAATATTTTGTAAAGAACTTGTCTCTTTTCTTCTAGACTCAAGGATGATTTTTCATTCAATCATGGGGGTATGATGAGAGCGGTTACTCTAGCAGTTATTCTAATTATTAGAGCAGTTACTCTAGTAGCTACTCTAATTATTAGAGTGGTTACTCTATCGGTTACTCTAGTGGTTACTCTAGTAGTTATTCTAATTATTAGAGTGGTTACTCTAGCAATCTTTTTAGTAGTTATTCTAATTATTAGAGTAGTTACTCTAATTATTAGAGTAGCTGCTTCCAAGTCTATAAATACAGTGCCTAGGTGCACAATTGGAAGGAAGTCTTTTAGCAGTCAAGTAGTGAAACTCTTATAGTCTGTTTGAAAGTTTAAGTATTTTCCAAGTGCCTACAACAAGAGGTCTAAGTGTGGACAGATCTTTATTCAAGCATTATGTACCTAAGCACACCTTGTGTATGCCAATAAATATGAGCTCTTTGATTCATCCTTACAGCACTTGAGATTTGTTTTCTTACATATTTCTTTTATTTTATTTACTTATGCATTTATTTTATTTTATTTTATTCTATTCACTTTACATTTCTATTATTAGCAGCAATTCATTTTGATCAATTAAGAAAATCATTAAATTACACAAGCATGACCACTTCGAGCATACGTGTAATGCTTGGTAACGTAGTAATGATTAGCATTTGGTAACCCCAGCAGTGTTGCACTGGTTCAAGATATGTACAGAAAGTGGGAATAGATGCTGGTGTTAGGATTAGTTAGAACTTAGTTAATGAGTGGTCAAGTTAAATTATTCACTTAGTTACCTCTCTCCTTCCCTACTAGCATAGGACATAAAAACATAAAAGTTATAAAAACTGCCTCAAGCTTACTTAACCATAAAATCATGACATACAGGTAAGCTTGGGAAGAAAATGATTAACCAACCCATCCTTGTTTCACAAGGGTGCATAAGTGCTTAGTCCTTGGAATTTGACCAGATCATGTGTGAAACGCTTGTATTCATATGGTTGAACATAGGGGCACCCCGCCTCTCATCAAAGGTAAGAGTGAAAAATCACTAGATTCCTAGCCAATCATTCAATTAGTTCATGGGAGCATGTGAACGTTTCCTACACTTCATGAGAGATACACTACTATATTCTTTCATTGTTTCTCATCCACATAGTGGAGATAGACCTATAAGTCTCCTTTCTGAGTGCAAGGTCACATATACCACTACCAGTGTCATATAGCCTTGATTATTTCATGTTCTAATCATTAGTAAAATAAAACCAAGGTAACATACTATAGATCATCTAGAAGTTAAGATTCTAATTTAGTTTTTCTCCATCTATACATGTATGCACAACAAGTTTCCCAAATTTTACTTTATCAAAATCCTCTAGCTACACCAACCAGTCCCAATTCTAATGATGATTACAATGGCATGACCAAGAAATTGGATTCCTCATGATGGATATGATCATGGTTGGATCAAGGATTATGATCTTAACCCTAGGAACAAATGAATTTAGGAATTGAGTGGAAGCAGCATTTAACATTACTAAAGTTCACTAAGAGAGAGACTTCTATGCCTTCATGGCCAAGGGTAGGGATGAGCAAGAAATTGTCATGGACTATTACATTTTTAGAGTTAGGTGATTTAAGAAATAGGTTGAACATGAGATATAATTTACATGATTATTAGTCCAACAACCTATTTTGACTTGATTTAAGTAATTATAAAATCATTCTATAGTGATAAAGATACCAAGTTATGGGGATAGATAAGCTTGGAGTTACATTGGTCTTTCCATTACCTCTTTTTTAAAAATAATTCTTCTTTTTTCATGATTTTTTTCTTTTATTTTTCATTTTTTCTCTTCTTTCTTTTTTATTTTTTTCTTATTTTTTTAATTATTTCATATATATATATTTTCTTCATTTCTTCATTTTTTTTTTCTTCTATGAAAAGAGGATTTTTAGATGGTGCATGAGAATTATGGGAATGATTCAAGTTCTAGATCATCACCTAAAGCTTTTAACTTGCACAATCATGAGAATTAAACCATCCTTGCATACCATGCATAGGTTCACAAGATCACAAACCTCTTCTAACCAAGGTAATCATGCATGGCAAGCATATGCACCTTTATCCAATCACACTGATTAGACCCATTACAATGGTTAGAAGGGTTCTCAATAATACATCCTTTTCTTGTCAATGGTCAAGCACTCTTCTAGGATTCCAGAGCTTGTACCCCTATGGTATGAACCCACCACCTATGCATGGTTTTAGTAGTATTAGCTTTAACAACTCATAGTGTAAGTCTTAGCTCTCTGCTAAATTTGATCCTAGTTCATCATTGTTGGATAGAAGAAAAGTGTATGGGTGAATTTTTTGTAGGTGGAGATTACATCAATCAAGGCTCTACTTTAAACCAGTTAGCACTTTGGCATCATCATCACACCTATAACTCATCCATCCATCACTAGCCTATTAGATGAGCATTCATAAAGCACATTAATTGATTTCCCCTATACACACAAAACACAATTAAAAGAAACATTTTTAAAAAATACAAAAAATCACCCCAAAAAAATAAACAAAAAAAAATACATATCAAACAAACAAACCATACTATACCATTTGATGAGATGTGATTTGCATGAGCCACGATATTGTGTACGCAATATCGCAGCCGCCGTGATATCGCATCGTCCCCTACGATATCACGTACGCGATATCACGGTCTGCCGCCAAATCTATAAATAAGAGGTGGCACTCCCCTTATTTTTCATCCTAGGCTTAAAGTAGGGAAAATCTAGCAGATTGATCACTCCAGAGATAGAATATTTTCCATGTGCCTGCAATAGGAGTCCCCAAGTGAACAGATCTTTATTCAAGCAACATTATACCTGAACGCAAGTTGTGTACGGCAATAAAGACAAGCTTTGTGGATAAACCTTGCAGTGCATGGAATAGGATTTTATTACTTGTTATTTCCTACTTGTTATTTATTACCCTACAGTAGTGAAGGATGAGTACGACTTGATTACGAGCATTTACGGATGTGTACAGCTAATCAAGGAATCGGCTGCTCATCGCGATTAGATTCTCTCATCCTTTCCTCCTAGTTAAGTGCCTCAGTATGACCACTTCGAGCACATGCATTATGTGTGGTGATCCCAGTAACGATTAGTGTTTGGTAGCCATGGTTGCATAGTTTAGGGTGTGTACAATAAGTGGGAACGGATGCTGACACTAGTTAATTTAGACTTAGGTCATTAGTTAGAGTTAGCTAGTTTTTCAACCCTTCGCTCCTAGCATAGAAGACAGAAGAAAATTTAAAAGATATAAAAATCATATACCTTGGACTTACTTAACCATACACCATGACAAACATAAGTTTGGGAAGATAACGAATGATTAACCCCAAGTGTTCCATGGGGCATGTGGGCATTTAGTCTGCGGAGTTTGATCAGATCGCATGTGCTACGCTCATTTCGTATGGTTGAGTCTAGGACTAAGTGCTACGCTCGCCACTCATCATTGGTGTCGTTGCCGAGGACTAAGTGTTTGTACGCTGAATAGCACATAAAGGATATCACTCACATCGTTGTGAGCCTAAAAAAACCTTCGGGTTAATCAAAAGATAAAAATTATATAACGGTAAAATTAGCACATCGATAACAATGCCTTCTTCTCATAAGAGCAACTCACCACCTCAGGACCATACTAGAGATAGTCAGCAACATAAAACACATAACCAAAATCAACCAGTGCCTCAACAATATAAGATGACATATACTCATCCCGATGAGTATATCCCCAACTTTACTTTTATTCTCCATCAAGACGAACAGTTGTGATGGAGAGATTTGCAAGGTAACATCTTGTTACCCCTAGGTCGATCAGTCCCTAACATGCTCTTTGGTGCTTTGGCACAGATTGGCATGACAAAATTGTATGTGAAATACATTGTGGATGATTTTTACATGAGGGATTATTATCCCATAGATGCCCAACGTATGAGGAACTTAAGGTAGGAGAGTCAACATACACTACTAAAGGGCAAAGGTCTGCACGTCCTTAGTGAAATAGGAGATGAGGAACCCCTTATAATGGGTTCTTTAGCAAATGATGTTCCCCCTCCTAACGATGATGAGAAGGTTGGGTATCAGAAGCTATGATCAATGATACATAACCATGGTTCTAATGCCTGTGAAAACTAGATGTTCACAGAGGGAACAACCACTCATGCTAAGGATAGGCACTTAGATCGTCACCACAATCGGGGCTATAGCAGTCGAAGAGAAGGCAAGAAACATCATCATGGCGATGCTTCCCCTTCTTCTTCCCCTTCTTCACATCACTCACCCTCTCCTTCCACATCTAGGAGCAGCCATCATGAACATAAAGGAGAGGATAAAAGTAAGAAAAACAAAAGACCTCGACGAGAGAGTCGAGAGAGAGGACAAGGGCAAGGACGTAGGGAGAGTAGGGAACAACACAGACATCACAGGTGTCATGAAAGAGATGACCATGACAAGCCCCTACTCAAAACCTGAAGTATGCTTGACATAATAGAGGTAGTTAGGATTCCCACAAGGCATTTAAAAGATAGTCGGATCAAATGTTTAGACATGAACAATATCCCACGATTTGAAGGGGCATACAATGCAAATCCGCAAAATCATTTACAGGAATTCCACAATGCCTGTGCCTTGCAGAATATAGAAAATGAGTGGCAAACACTTAAGTTGTTCCCAAGGACACTCATCAAGGAAGCAGAGAGTTGGTACCGGTCCTTAGAACTGGAAACCATCAAGAGGTGGAGTACGATGCTAGAACTGTTCAATGAAAAGTATCAAACATATTCCAGAGTGTCCAATTTGTGTAAGCAGATCCAAGGTTGGAAGAAAGGTACTCATGAACCCTTAGATGCTACCATGGCCCGCTACTACACACTGTTACATCATTGCCTGGGGCATGGATACGCTCAGCAAGATCAACTTTGCCACATCGTGGATGGGCTAAGGCATGAAACTAGAAGAACCCTTGGGACTTACACCCAAGGGAGACTCTCACAACTTAGAGCCCATGAAGTACATTGTTTGTTGGAACAAGTAGCAAAAGAAGAAGGTGAGCTACGAAAAAGAGAAAGTGCAGAAGAGTACAATCGTGATCCCTCTCTTCAAAAGAAGGAAGTCAAATTTTGTGATGAAGAGGATGAGTCACCAATCAAAGAGTTGGTGAATAGGAAAACCTTGCCAATTCAAAAGCTCACAATAGAAATAGCAGCTAAGGTAGATGACGTATGGAGTTCCTTAAACTCTAAAATTGAAACTTTCTTAAAAATTGTTGAAGAGTCTAAGGTAGAACAAAGTAGTAACAAAGGTAAGAAAAAGTGGAGAGATTTAAGCCCTGCACATAACAAGGGTAAGGGAAAAATCACTAACTCTTATGTGGCTGTGGACTCTGACACAAACGATGATGGTGGATGTGAGATCTGCCACTATGACCATCCTAAGGGATGTTGCCCCATCATCTCACATCTACAGGAGTCTGGGGTGTATGTGCTTAATCCAAGACTCAACCAACGGCAAACACCCCGAAGGTTACCTTATCCATAAGGTAACCCAAGGTAGTTCCACCAACCACTAACGTATTATCCAAGTGGAACTCCACCACAACCCATCGGACAGCATCGACAGTGGCAATACCAATAGTCATGGGGGATGCCATCACTAAAACATCAGTACCCTTACCGACAGCCTGACCCTTCTGGATATTATATGCAGCAGCTGATTTCTCCAAGTGACTCTATGAGTCACACAACCCCCAACCGTCACTACCAAGTTCAAGAGTACTTCAGAAGGACTCCTTCTCCTCCGGGAGACACTCCATACCCACACCATCCTCCAAATCCATCTGCACCTCTTCCACCAGTAGTAGTTCCCATAACACCTCTTGCTCCAACAATGCAAGGGGAACTTCCTCCTCAACCGTAGCAACGTCATGCTGCGAGAGCTATAAATATTCAACCTGCTGCTGGTTCTAACAACTGTAAAAAGACAAGACCCTTCTTCAGAACCAAAAGCCCAGAAAAACTCTTGCAACAACAAGCGATTAATCCCATGTACACTCCTCCACCATCTAACACTTCGAAGCACCCTTCAGTCCAATAGAGCTTAACGCATACAGTTATGTTAATGCATACCATAACCGACTAGATCAAGATAGGCCACCTTCCTAGAAAACTAACTGACCATGGAAGTCCCTTAATCTATTTACAAATCACCAAAAATAAACCACATAGGGCTCTTCTTGACTCAGGTTCCAGAGTTAACTTAATTTCACGAGAGATGTATCACGCCTGGAACCTGCCCCAACTTAAGAAGAGCAACATTCAACTAGAGCTAGCAAACTAGTCCATCACCATTCCCTTGGGATTGGTGGAGGACATCATCAGCACTGTGTGTGGTTGGTCTTACCCAGCTGATTTTCTGGTGATTGAAGTTAACAACAATGAAGGGGACTTCCCAATTATAATGGGAAGGGCATGGCTAAGTACAGTAGATGCATGCATTAGGATCCGTGATCTTTCCTTAGAAATCTCTAAGATAAACATTTGTGGAAAGATCAAGAAGAGGAAAGTTCCATGCATCACATACAGTGATTCATTGGGTGATGACATGGAGGAAATACCTCCATGTAACAGGTGTGCCCTTGAAACTTTACAACAAAGATGCATGTATGTAGCAACCACACAACCAGTAGTAGACACCCTGTGGTTGACAGCTACTTGAAGGAGCAACAAAATATGCATGGAATGAACTGAGAAGAAAAACCATGCCAACAACAAAGGCATAGACACATTGAAACATGAGCGTCACCAACTTCCACCCCTCAACCTAAGAACATTAGTTGGGAGAAGTTGGGCACTTCTATGAAATTCAAACAAACGCTCATTATTTCAGATCTCTCCCTTGCAACTCAGTCATGGGGGAGATGTCCACCTATGCTAACCATATGGGGCCCTCAGTTCTTTTAATTTTTTATTTTACACATTTTTTTTTACACATTTTTGTTTAACACATTTTTGTTTTACACTTTCTTTAACTTTTCTTGTTTTTATTTTACAAGATCGTTATACTTTTTCATTTTGTGTGTGTGTGTGATCCACCCTATAAGTTTGTAACCCAATAAGTGTTCGGAATGATGGTATGAACTATTTTCATATTGATTGCTAATGTTTGGTTTTTACCTTTAAGTCACAATGTTGATACTAAGGTATGTTCTTTTGATATGGTAGGCAATGAGTTAACTTCATCCATCCATCCATCCACTAGTTCTATGGTCTCTCTCAGCTTGGAAATGTACAGTCCCCTTCTAATAAGAACTTAAATGAATTGGTGACTGGGCATTTCTTAAACTAAGAAAGGACTCAAGGATTGCAAAGGGTGTGACTTCAAGGAAACTTGATGCTTTTGTGTTGGCCATTCTCTTGGGGTGCTTGGATGTTTTCTTTTTGAGTTTTCTTACCATTCCGATGTTACCCAACTATCGTAAGCTAAGACAATAAAAATAAGAATTCTTTGCATGGTGTGGTTCTCACGCATAAAAACAAAAAACATAAAAAAAAGTGAGAATTCAAAGCACACCCCTTAGATGAAATAGACTTGGGCTACAAGCACTGGTTATGGAACCAAAAGTGTTCCCTCTAACTAAGGCCCTTCTCACTTCCCATTCTCTCCTTTGTTTCATCAGAATGGTGGTGACTCTTGGGGAAGGCATTCTTATTATCCAAGTGGATGGTTTAGCTGAATGCATTAATGCAAAGTCACTATATGTGGTTGGTTTGAGGCCAGACTTGGAATGGGATTTGCTAAGTCACATTAATCATGAAACACACAAGGGGTTGTACACCACCTTGTTCTTGGGATTCCATTCCAGTTTCTTCTCTCCATATTTCCCTTCATTTTTCACCTCATTTCTAGTTGTATCATTAGTGTATATTTTGGTAGATGCATTGTTTTCTTTTTGGTAAATTCTTACGGTTAATACTTTAACTCTTATTCCAAATGACATTCCTAGAGCCTACGAACTCTTTGAATGTGGGTCTGTTAGGGCATTAAGGGCATGCACCTACTTTGGGGAGGACCCATTGACATTCCTATTTGGTGCACCAGTTAAATTCTTCCCCTTAACATTTTGCAAT
>MNCI01034697.1:2069449-2080055 GCA_015680685.1 Gnetum montanum
AAGTAGGAAAACTCTGGCAGACTGATCACTCCAGAGATAGAATATTTTCCATGTGCCCACAGTAGGAGTCCCCAAGTGAACGGATCTTTATTCGAGCAACATTGTACCTGAACGCAAGTTGTGTACGGCAATAAAGACGAGCTTTGTGGATAAACCTTACAGTGCATGGAATAGGATTTATTACTTGTTATTTCTTACATGTTATTTCCTACCTGTTATTTCTTACCCTGCAGTAGCGCGGCATGAGTACGACTTGATTACGAGCATTTACAGACGTGTACAGCTAATCAAGGAATCAGCTGCTCATCGCGATTAGATTCTCACCCTTTCCTCCTAGTTAAGTACCTCAGTACAACCACTTCGAGCATGTGCGTTACACGTGGTGATCCCAGTAACGATTAGCATTTGGTAGCCATGGTTGCATAGTTCAGGGTATGTATAGTAAGTGGGAATGGATGCTGATGCTAGTTAATTTAGACTTAAGTCATTAGTTAGAGTTAGCTAGTTTCTCAACCCTTCTCTCGTAGCATAGAAGACATAAAAACATTTAAAAGATATAAAAATCATATACCTCGGACTTACTTAACCATACACCATGACAAACACAAGTAAGTATGGGAAGATAACGAATGATTAACCCCAAGTGTTCCATGGGGCATGTAGGCATTTAGTCTATGGAGTTGAATTGGATCGCGCATGCTACGCTCGTTTCGTATGGTTGAGTGTAGGGGTACCTTGCCACTCATCACCATTGAAGCCATTTCATCAAGGAATATTTCCTCATAATTAAGTTTAAGGCTAGTACCTAACAAGCTCCTTGCTAAACTTGTTATTTAGAAGCATATCTTCCTTGGTCTCATTTATTTGAAAATGATTATAAGAAATGGAATGAGTTTGAATCCTCACATATAGTTATATTCTTCTTTCTTTTATGAAAATTCTTTCATCTGTAAGATGATTAATTTATTACCATGGAAAGCACATGATGATTGTGGTACTACCCAATAATGTATGATGATTGAAAATGAGGGTACAACCTTGCATTATGGAACTAAACATGTTCCCACTATGGCTGATTTAAAATTCTATGTTGTAATGGTATAGAAGGTAATGCTAAACATTATTGGACTTGTGACCATTGAGATAGTTATGGTGGATATGGGTAATATTGGTGGGGTATTGCATGAGGTATGTAGATCATGGCCTATTAAGTTTCATTGTAGGAAAAAGGATGATATGAGAAAGATTATTACTATGTAGAGGAAGCACTCCAAGGGTTAGGTTCCATCCCTTATTGAAGTTGTGGCTAAAAAAATGGACCACAAGGATAAGGAATTTGATTGTGGTAAGGTCTCTTACTCCTTGTTTTATCTTTTCTAACCACTTTAATGAATTTATTTTCCAAATCCTTGAAACTTGATGTTATATTTTATCTTAGCACATCCCAAATCTTGTTAAAAACATTGGTAAGATCTTCCAAGGTCTTTTTCATTATCATGATTTCCTAAACAAGTGCTTTAATAGCATCAAAATGTTGAATCTTATATTCAACATTTTTTTTACTTCCTTATAAGATTGGGGATTTATGTTAGCTTCTCATACATTTGCATGCTTATGCCATTAACCTTCCAATTTATCTACAATATTTAACACAACCATAATTTGAGCAAGAAACCTTCAATAGAGATCACCCATGACATACATATCCATCCTTTCATGATTTTGTAACCATGGTTCTTCTACTAGGTGCATTAATTATCATGTTTTCTAAACCCATGATTTGGACATTTATTGAGCAAGCAATTTACCATTCTATGGAAACATCTAATGATTCATTGGTATCTTACTTCCATCCTACTATTTTATTTGTAAGTTTTAAAACTTGAGCATAAGAATGAAATTTGACATTAAAAGCTTTTAACATGTCTACCCAAGAAGAGATGGACTTAGGTGCAAGATATTAATATCATGTTTTAGCATAATTAGTAAGTGTGTGAGGAAAAAGATGGAGTTTCTACCACTCACTTTTCAACCCTTGTAGCTTACAAGTGATGATAAATATTTGAACATGGAGTTGGGAATCATCATATAAGTTCTTACTAAATTTGATAAATTTTTTATATTTTACTCTCCTTAATGCTTTGAGGTGGGATGCAAACTACTTCATGAATTTGACCTTGGTAGGTCCATGAAAATAATGGCACATCTAAGCCATTAACACCTCCATTCAAATTAAGGCAAGACAAACATTAAATTATGGACTACTTTGAATTAAGAAAATCATAAGTCATACCTCATAGACAAATATGCGTGGAACTCCTTACCCTAGAATCACTACTGTTTTCACAATGGAAATGTCTATAAGAGGGTCTTGCTTTCTTCTTAGCATTTACACATTCATACTCTTGCTCCATAATGATATCATGAAGCTCTTTTTTCAAAAGTAGCATACTTT
The DNA here is from genome assembly GCA_015680685.1 of Gnetum montanum. Taxonomy (NCBI): domain Eukaryota; kingdom Viridiplantae; phylum Streptophyta; class Gnetopsida; order Gnetales; family Gnetaceae; genus Gnetum; species Gnetum montanum. Next base: position 2,071,905 of record MNCI01034697.1, read on the forward strand.
AATTTTTTGGGTAACATGAGTTCATAATTTTCCAAATTCTTAATAAAGCCTTTATTAGACAAAGCCTTTTTGAAGGTAGAAGGTACAACTTCTCTAGATCCCTTGTAGAATCGTCCATGTTCATCACGACATCGTCTTAGTTTATCTTGATGAAATTTTTACATGATAGTAAGTGGTACCTCATTCACCATATTTTCAAAATTAATTTGAACCAAGGCTTCTTCTTTAACCAATTTTCATGGCTCAATTCAATCATGGTTGCTTTGCTCTGTTATTTCCTACAAAAATAACAACTTATAAAAAAAAAGAAAAATTATGAATGTACAATTATTTCAAGTCAATTCATCAACATCTTCCCCAAAAATGACACCAATAATATGGATCCCACTAGTTTTGTACCAATGGGATTTATCACATAAAATGTAGTCTAATTCAGATGTAAGCTTCAAAGATGATGTTGAATGAATTTTCAGGAACACTCATGTATATCATTGCACTCAAGGAATATAAAAGATATTATAACACATAGGATATAATTAAAAATCATGTTTTCATGGTGAAGGATAGAGAGAGAATATTTATGATTTTATATTTTATAATTTTTATAGATTTTATATTTATAAGAAAGAAAATAAACATAAACACACATACATTACAATATGGGGACAAGTACAATGTTCATGTTACAATTCATCTTGGGAATAGATGCAACACCACCTACAAAATGCAATGAAATGACTCTTAGTCACAACCTCTATGGCCCAACACCATGCCACATAATTGTGACCTCATTCAGTAAGGATGAGTTGTTGTAGCTTATGAAAATAAGAATTAAATAAATATTTTTATGTTTAATGTTTTATAATATTTTTTTTGTTTTAATGTTTAAGAAATCAGTGGTGCAATAATGAAAAACCATAAGCTTTATTCACTACACAAATACTAGACTCCACATTGACCAAAAGGTTCTGGGCTATGTAAGCAAGAAAGCACTCTGATAGAGTCTAGTCACACTTGTGAAAGAAATCACTAAAAATACACACACAAGAAGAAAATGAATCAACTTACCTAAGGGAGGAAGAGATCTTCATACAAATAGAATGCTAAAAGCCTAGAGAAAATGAAAGTAATACTTATGATATGACTAAGTTATGTGTGAAACCTAGTTCTAAGTATTTATAATTTTTGCAATGAAATGGACGAGTTTCATTAGCACCTAGTAATCAATGGAGATCCATCAACATAGCCCAAGCAAATCCCAATCATACTACAAGAAAATAAGACTAAATCAAGTCCATAGGAGGATGCAATAGCACCCCTATGCTAATGTAGAATAGTTAGCACACTCCTTCCCCAAAACCACACTTTGAATATTGGGTTTGGATGAAAGTTGGAACTTGAGGTAGTATGCCAAAAGGATCAAAGGACATCTACATGAAGCTAAAATTGTTTTAAAGAGCTTGGAATCATGCACACAACCTCGAATTATGACATAGGATGCTAGAATACATCTTAGAAGATCAAGAACCTCAACCGAACATGCTAGACTACAAACAAAAAACACTTCCCAAATCTAGGGCTTACAATCAACTTACAAATTATCACTAGACACTCATTACTTGTACATGTAGATCCCTTAACTCTTGTACAAAATTAGTGTTGAGTTAAGACTCTCCCTAAAAGATCTTCAATTTATTCACAATCTTATGCAAAAATCATAATTCACCTAACAATTTTCTTTTCAATACCAATATAAAAAGCATTATTATAATAAAATTTAGCATGAAATAATAATTTTTCCAATCGATTAAACTATTCATCACATAAAAACCTCAAAATATTTAGCAAGGATTTATTTACCATCTTTGTTTGGCCATTGAAGGAATTTCAACAAGAAAAATAATTACTTGGTTCTCTTTACTTCACAAAGAATAGGCTAATAAAATTTGTATTTTTGAAAGCTTAGGAAGTTTATTACAATTGTGAGAAAAAAAGTACTACAAGAGATATTCATAAGCTTAGGTTATAAGTCTAAATGACATGACATTATTTTTAGTTTTGACATTAATGAAAATATGATGTGATACTAACACTTAGCTAATGCTTTTTAAAAGTTTCTTATGAAAAGAAAGCTCTAGAACATGAAGCAAAGAAGCTACATTCTAGCCTTCTATCCCTAAAGACTAGAAGAAAGATATAATAAAAGAAGAGTTGGATTTTCTAACTAACTTACTTTTATCAAAGGAAAATGAAGAGGACAAAGAAATTTTAAGTTCTTTTTGTAATCTCTATTATTTAAACCCTAATGAAACAAGATAAGAAAACCAAGACACCTAAGAAAGTGAAAGGGAAAAGCTTCCAAAAATGAAGCTTCCTTCTCCAACTCCTATTGACATCACTCCTCTAGGGAACAAACCAATTTAAAGTTATTCAAAGATTTGCAAATGGATAAAGGAAGCGACAAGCTCAAAACTATTTACATCATATGATAAGTGGATTTTGACATTGCAGAAAAAGATTATATATAGTTTTGCATAAATTGAAAATGACTTAACCCATTTTACCTTTTCTAAATATGAAAAAGAAAATTTTCACTTGCATTAAAGATAAGCAATTAACATTGAAATATTTGGCTAAAGATACAAAAAGAAACCTAACTTGATCTCTCTAGGAGAAGGTAAATAGATCCTATGATTATTACCATAAGAACAATATTTGATGTTAGCTATATAACATATAACATCCTTTATTTAAAGTGTATAATTAAAAGTTAAGTTAAATAAATATTAGGTAACATTTCATGATCTAATGATGAATGTTAACACAACAAAAGAAAAGATAACTACAAATAAAATAACCGCAGTGCTCAATTATGCCAAGGACATAAAAATATTGGCCATCAAATAAGCCAACACAAATGTCATTCTTTTAGATTCATTAGAGCAAGGGCATAAGATAGAAAAAGAGCATAAAAAATAAAGATGTTATTTCACCAAGTGAAGCTCCTAGAAGATGAAATAAGAGGTAGTAAAATGGTTAGACATAATGCACCTTCCCATGCATATTGGAGAGAGAAGAATAAAACCATAAAATTTCAAAAGGCTATAATGGAGCATAAAAGATCAAGATTGATCATGACGTGATTCATAACCATCTTGAGAAATTCTATGATAGCATGGAGAAACTAGAGTAGGAAGACCAAACCAATAAGCAGTGGTACAAAAGAGAATACTACAAGTTGTTAAAAGAAAAAAAAAAGGATCTATATGTGAATAAAAAATAAGAAGTCTATTTATTAAACAAACTACGTTAGAAGATTTTCTAGAAGATTGTTCCAATATTGTGATGATTATTACACCAAAAGAACAACAACAAGGTCCACAAGAGGAGCCTACAGAAAAAGGAGATGATGATAATATTACCCCAAAGGAGCTAATAGCATATGAAGAGGAATGATCTAGCATTCTATCAAAGAGTCCAAGTTCAACATTTGATGCACTAGATACAGCCAACCTAAGCTTGGAGGAGATAGAAAAAATAATTTTGGAGATGTACATAGAAATGTAAGGTAAGTATCAAGATTCAAAAACTTATTTTATTTTATCTTATAAAATAATAGAATAAAATTAAGGACCTATTTGTTTTTGTTTTCTATGCAAATCCTAGAGAAAGCAATTAACAACTAGCAGTGGGATCAACTCTTGTGTTGACAAGGAGGAGGAGGAAGCTACAAGGGATGATAAATAAGACTACGTAAGTTTTACATAGCACTTGTGCTTGACACAAAAAAATATTCTTTGTAAAATTTTAAATGCTTATGACATTTATAAAAGAATAACATGCGACGTCAAATGTTATGATGTGTACAAATTGTAAAAAAATTTTAAAAGATAATAAAATTTATCATTTTTAATTAACCAACCCAATGTATATCATAAAAAATATGTAATGTATTAACATTAAACAATCACTTATTACTTAAAATTAACTACTAATAATAATAAGTACAAAGAAATTGATAACATTTTAATGCAAAGTTTCAATGTCATTATTAAGAGGAACTAGTAGATGTCCATCACTTAAAATAAATCACAAACAAAATTGAACATTTGATGCAGAAAGCAAGTGTATATAATATTTATAAGTGATGTGCAACATTAAATATTATGACATGTGCTAGTTGTAATAATCTCATAATCACTTACCATGTCATTGCCTGATAATAGTAAATGATAAGAATGAAAGAAAAAAGGTATATCTAACATGTACTAGTAGATATCTATTGTATAGAAAAAGTGCCAAACAAGATAGATGAAATATTCTAAATCTCATACATCTAATGTTATGGTATTAATGATGAACTTTCAAGGAATCATGTAAGATAGATTAGAAAAATAATTTTTCTTAGGGGTAGATATATTAAGTTTTTCAAAGCCTTATTCAATGAACTTGATATCCAAGATAAAATAACCATTCAGGTCTATTAGGTCTTTAGTATCAACAAAGTTCTTAGAAGGAGAAACAACTATAGATTTTCCTATACATTCAATTTTTATATCAACTAGTTCATCACTAAGCTAATAAGGTTGAGCCTCATGATCTAAGTGAGAGACACTTGAAATTTGTGTATCAACTAAGATTATTATCTCATGTTTATGATAGGGAAAGTAAATCTACTTATGTAGAGGAGATGATACTACAAAATGCTAAGCTAGTCAATGATACAGTAGTAGTCCATTCACACCAAGAAATTTACGTATGATCATAAACAAGGCTTCAAATTCTACAAAATTACTTACTATGAATAGTAACCTAATGGAACTTATAACTTCTACTTATGTACCATTAAAGAAAATGATATTAATATAGGTTTCATTGAAATTTACTTGATCATTAAAGCCAATACACTTCATAAAGTCCCACATGATCATGTTAGATCTAATACCATCATTAACATGTATTAAAAGAATGGAAGAATCAAGTGATACTTTAATAGTGATATAGAGTAGTATATAATAGATGTCTCCTATCTTCAAATCAATCTTAATGTTCTTACCACATGATTTTAAACTATTTGATCCATAGTGAGGAACTTGAAGGAAGGAAGATAGAGCCTCTATTTAAGTTTGAATGTCACTTGGCATCACATTTCTATTAAGAACATCATAAAAAGTTGCATGATGTTCTTTAGAGACTTCTATGAGATTTTATAAGAATAAGCTAGTATCTTACAAATAGATAATAGTGATCATTTATTGTAGGATCTTATTTTTCATTGGCTGAGATGATCATGAAGCAAGTTCCACTATGACTAGCAATATAGTATTAGATGAAGGGGAAAGGTTTCTTAAAGAAATAGTTTCTTTCTATTTTTGGGAAAAAACTTCTTTAAGATTTTAAAATGTTGCTTCTATGCATCAATTCTCCTTTTATTTACCTAATTATGACCTATTAGTTTTCTGGCTACAAGTAAGGATTCTTACTTGAGGTAATGGAAAACAATGATTAGATGCTTAGGATATAGTGGATAAAGGGATATTTTGAAATTCAACATGGTATAGAATGACATGGGAATAGGATGGATGGATAAGTTGAGTAACAAAAGTGGAGTGATGAGGATGGGTAACGGTACAAGATATAGCTAGGTTTTGATTGTTTGGGATAGCACATATGTGATAAGAAGATGAGTAAGAGTGATTTGGCTTTAATGATGTTGTAGCATAGTCAAACCAATGAATTACATAAGGATTTTGAGGTTATGATGAAAACTATTGATGATGCTTATGGCAAATCTATTCTAGAAAAGTAAGGGACATGTTAAGTTTGTAGTAGTAGGTAACCATGTTAAAGGAGAATACATGTATGGAATGGATCAAAATGCAATAAGTGTAGGTATGCCTAATGAAACATAGCTATATAGATATAAAGAAAAAGAAGATATACTAGTAGATTGAAAAATGTTAAATAATGGTAGAATATTAGAAACAAGTAGTGGAATAGACTAAAAAGAGGTATGGTAGGTTAGGGTTGAGGGATAGAGTATGTGGATCCAAATGATGGATTGAAGGATTACAACAAGGAATGAAAGTTGCTATCATTCTTAGAAAGAAACAAATAGTAGGGTGAAGGAAAAAATCTCATGAGAAGGCTAAGTGATACGATGCCAAGAGGAACAAATCTAGATGAAGAACTCTAAGTAGATATGATGCTGATATTATGAATATGATGTGAAAGAGGGTTAGTATTATCAAGATCTTGCACAAATTGCTCTTTGTCTTCATCTATTAGATGGATGCCCGATTCATAAGCTATGCTTCCTATTTTTTATCTTATAGTAATGTGAGGACCAAGTGGTTAGTCTAAGATGCTCTTCAATTTGCGAGTGTATAATTTTTTGCATATTTTCTTACTTCATGATAAATTCTATAATTTCTATAGCTTCCCTATGATCCAATACATTGTATGACCTATATTAGAAAAAAAAGAAGGTAGATTATTAGCTTGCTCATATTCTATAATGAACTAAAACATATCATGTGTAAGTAAAAAGCCTAGATCGTATTTAACATAAGCTATGTTATAGTCCCTTAAGCTTATCCCTTCTAAGAATCTATAATTTATCCTCAAATCAATGAGCTTCACATCTAGCAAAACTTGAATTAGAAGATGACATCATAGAATATTTTGGGATAACTATGACTTCAAAAGGTTATTGCTAGAGCTTCAATTTTTCTTGCAATCAAGTTTGAACCTAAAATAGAAAGTGATAATTTCCTATTCAAGATTAAAAGTCATAAGATAAATGATGTGACATCAGTGTTTTGAGATGGCACATGTTGAAACTTAGAAAAGGTATAATAAAAGAAAATTCTAGAAGTAATGTTAATTTCTTAGACATCCTTCTTCTAGTATCAAAAAGATCTTACAATAAGAATTATCGTAATCCATGATTCAACATAATCCTACATGAAAGTAAGCTAAGAAATTTCACATTTACTAAATGATCGAAATAATTTAATTCTCCAAATCGAAAGAGAACTTGTAGATCATTATAAAATCCAACAACTTGAGATAGTATTTTTACCAAACAGAAGTGAATAACAAGCAAGAAAATATATGTGAAATAGCTAATTAAAGCAAAAAACATATGATAAAAAGGAAAACATGCATGCAATGGAATGTAGAAGAAAAAATTACGTAGAATTAGATATATAGAAGGAAAAGTGTATGTGATTAGAAAGAGACATAGACATGGAATAAAGCAATGACAAATTCATTGAATTATGTACTTGAATAGAAATACAGAAAATAGAATTTCTAGGGAAAAGAACTAAGGAGGATGCAATAGTAATCTTGCAAGATAGAGTTAGGGATTAGGGATGATTGAGGAGGAGATATGTTTCCCCATTTTCTCTCTAATGCATGTGTCTGATGAAGACCTAGTAGGCTCACTATAGATTTGGAATCAACAAGGAGCAATAGGAAGGAGATTGAATTATATCTAAGTTTAATAAAATTTCTTCATGTGTTAGGAGGACAACACAAAAGAGATACAATATTTTAATAGGAAGATAGAATAATAAAAAATAACTCTAAGGACCTAATAATCACATAGAGTTTCTTCATAATCACTAAAAAAAGTGGCTGCTTCAAGAGAAGTTGAGTCTTCGCAGAGTTCTCCAAATCACCAATTGATCAACCAAGCACCCACTATTAATTGACTAACTAAAAAATATCAACCACTAATCCCCTTCTATTTCTATACATCCTTCTATTTATAGGCCATAAATGTCTCATAGATAATGAAGAAATGGCACATTAAGGTTCACAAAATATTCTAGAAAGGTTCTAGATAGATGAAATGGCAATGAGTTATCACAAACATTAAAAATGTAGTTGATGTAAAAAAATGATGTTAATCAAAACTAGAATTAATGCTAGACGTCAATCAAAACTATTGAAAAAGCTAAAGTCAAAATTTATGTAGGAAATGATGCCAAATGTTGAAACTAAAGATTGAAGGTAAAAATTCATAATGATTGATAAGTGGCGAGGTACCTCTACACTCAACCATACAAATACGAGCATTACACACATGATCCAGTCAAACTCCGCAGATGGACTAGTTGTGGCATCTAGACAGTTAGCCTT
>MNCI01034697.1:2080065-2130539 GCA_015680685.1 Gnetum montanum
TTCCTTGATTATCCATACACATCTTGGACTTCTTGCATGACTACCACTGGGATTACCAAGCACAAATCCTAGGTACGCTACTAGGTTACCAAGTAGTCACACTTAAATGCTCATAATCAAGTTGTACTTATTTCATGTTTTAACATGAGTTTAAGGGTGAGAGAGATTAACTAGGAAAGCAATAAATAACAATTAATTCAATGATTAAGCTAAATGAATGTTTCAACGATGAAGTAACCTCAATCTTTATTGCCAGTCATGTGCGTGACCAAGTACATCACACTCGAATATAGGATGTCGTACAATTACATTCACCACACTGCGGGCATACACTGAGAGGAAAAGGGAGAGAAAGAAATGAAAACACTTAAACTGAAAACTAACTTACTACTAATCTAATTGATTTCTAACTCATCTGTCTACCTCTTATTTATAGATAAGGAGATAGGCTATGATATCGCATATGTGATATCATGACCACGATATCGTGTACACGATATCGTAGTTGCCCAAATGACGACTCATCATACCCCCATGACTAAATGAAAACTCATCCTCAAGTTACAGTGATTACATAGTGGATAGGTATGGGATTATTGGATGGTGAAAATGGGATTATGCTGTAGTGTTGAATGAAAACAAAACAAAGACACAACACAAAAAATGTGATACAACTACAAAATTGTGAAATTCATGTAGTTCCTGGTGGTGGTGGCTCCTCCATTGGTGCTTTCCCTTTGTCTTGTGCTCCAGGATTTGAGACTCGATGGTGCTAAAGTATGGCTTGGAGCTTCTCCTCTTCAGTCCAAGGGTCTTGTGTCATCCATGCTAATATTTTGATGTTTGATGGAGTCGGCACCCCCATGGATAGGGTAGTTGCAGAAACATTTGATTGGCCTTGACATACCAAGCCATAAATACCCATCATTCCTCCTCATAGGCTCTAGCTTTATCCTTGTACTCTTGAAAATCTACTAGCCATCGAGCCAAATCTGCTACGACACCCTTTTGGCCTTGGTAGCTAGTCTTTACCACCTCAAGTTCAAAATTTGCAACTTCAAGTTTTTCCAATAGCTTCTTGCATTCTACAAATTCTACTTCATATTTGGTGTGGGTGGTTGCTACATGCTGCTCAAGCTCTATCCTCAGGTGCCCTGCTATTAACATGGCAAGGTTGGCATACTACAAGTTTGCCAACTCCATGTATTCTATTAGATCCTAAATCTACAGGTCCTAGCTCTTAACTTCCGCTTGGTGGGTAAAGGCATATGTGTCCAATATGGTCCACCAGTTAGTGTGTTGAGCATTGATAGTGTTGATATGGGCCTTGGCCATATGGATATCCTTCTCTAGGATCTGTTTGTACATCCCCACCTAATCTTAGAAGTGTTCCTTCAGCTTCTCATGTCTTTTATCCTCATTTTTCCATGTGCTTATTTCAATAGCTATCTTTTGATGACTTGCACATACCTCCTCCATTGAGAGGGTTTGGTTCTCCTTGGCTAAATGACTTATGTCTTGGTTGACCTGGATGAATTGTTCTTGCAACTGATGAAAGTGTTCCTCGAGAACATTCTTTTGCTTTTCCACAGTGGTTAACCAAAGGTCGTCGATAGCAAGCTATTTATTTTCTTCCTATAAGGCATTGAGTGCCTTAATACGCACATGAGTTTGCACCTGTGCTATAGAGGCATCCTAAATAGCCTTCTCTTTTTCATCATCCACCTTTTTATTCTCCACGATTAGCTTGGTTAGTTGTTCAATTCTAAAATTATCTAGCTAGTCTGCAGGAATTAATTGTAGAGGATCTCATTGTACTGCTTGTAGGACCACAAGCTGTTCTTGCAATTTCTACACTTCTTCTTCCACATGCTTGGCCCTCACTTCTGTTAAGACCAGCTTCCCCTTTGTGGAAATGAGGTCTAACTAAATTGCCATAACATCTTGAGCGATGTCATTACTTACCCTATTTGGAGCAATCAATCAAGTGCATCCTCATGTTCCACAGAATTCATTGAGGTTCCGACCAAAGTTTGAGCATCCCATGCTCCTATGAGATCTACTGGTGGTACAACAGGTACATTGAATGATTCCTTGATGTGGTCCATGACCACTTCTGTAGCTCCCGCAGCATTCTGGTGTTGCATGAACACCACAGTGGCTCCTTCACCAGTTTCTAATTACACCTAGAAAAATGTTGTATTTCCTAAGATCTGTTGTGACCATCTACTTTCCCCTCCTCCTACGTGAATAGATACTTCACCCCTTGTGTGATCCATAGAAACTGTGGGTTGAATGGAATCATCGATGAAGAGGAAGAGGTTTGCGTCATCGCGACTTCCCCAATTGACCATCTCAGCGATGGCCCTAAGATGGCTCATCGACATTCTATAGTCTTGCGACAGCTGCTAATCCTGGCTTGTGTTGGGCCCTACTTCCTATTGTTGACTAGGACCTATACTTGGAGGTTGACTGGGTCCTGCAAGTTGAGTTGCAGTCGGTCCATCAATTTGTTCTTCTTCTTCTTCTGGTCCTAGCGTCTCGCCAATGATTTTCCTTGGTGCTGGTGACTTTAACAATTTAGTGTATGAAGCAGTCTGGCCTTTTTAGAGGACATAATTAGTGTACACCTGAATACTGACATGGTGGCAAAGCTTTCTGATAAGACAAGGGAAAGGTATCACCATCTTCCCTGTCTTCCATTCCTTGAACCTCCTTAGGATCTTCGTTAAATATAGATGGGGTAGGTTAGTGTTAACCTTTCCCATCAACACTGCATATCTTCTCACCATATACATTGATATTATTTTTAAGCCCTTTGTGGGGAAGAGGTGATATGTTCCAATTTTGAAGTAAATTCTCTCTTCTGTCATCAACTCACCAAATGTTTTATCTCTGCCATAAGCCCTTTCCAACCAATCCTTTCGTACATCAGGGTTTGAACAGGTGGATAATTGAGCAAATTTGGGCCCTGTATTCGGAAGGTTTAATACTTTCAAAATTTCCTACATGGAGAAATCAAATGTAAATGTTGACAATGGTGCCTTGCTCTCTATTGTGCCAAAACTGGTACGTCTCCCCTAGGTACCAGGCACCACTTTCAAAGAGGCTAGGCCATAAGGGAGATCCTTTGAGGTGATCCCTAACAGCCTCGGGAGCGAACTCTACAAAATATTAAAAGTTCAATTCCACAATCATGACAGCAAATGTGGACTTTTCATGGATGGCCTGAACACAATCTTGGGGCAACATCAGATGTTGTCCTTGTTCAGGCACTACAACAGCTCCTCCTTCTGCCTGCCCAGACTATACGGTAGGAGGGTCCTCTTGATGAATACTAAATAATTGCTCCTCCTATTTTGTATGTTGTCTGGTAGGATCTTGTCTTCCACCTCTTTGAGATCGTTTGCTTCCACCTTGAGTAGGATCTTCCTGTTGTCCACGTTTTGGGGCCATCTGCAATCACACGGGCCAAGCGTTAGTAAGGTTATACCTTACTTCTTGCCTTAATTAATTAATTTTTTTAATCTTCATGTGATATTACCTGAAAGATTGTAATAATGATTCCTATGACTCAAGTGGTTTCCAATTTTAGTTTCCTGGTATGCCTAGGGATTAAATGATTTTTGACACAATTATTCTAAGTGTTATAGCTAATTACCCTAGATGATGTCCTTTGGGTGATGATAAATTCCAAACAATTTAGGCACTTTTTGGTAGATGTCCCTCCCCCATGACTATGTTGAACACTCTGGGTTCAGGCAAGTTCAAACGGAATTAAAATCAGAGTACCAGGGAGCGAGATACAGGTTGAAAAGCAAAGGTGTCATACTTGCAAGTCATAGAGAAAAATTTGAAAAACTCCCCTACGTGAATGATGAGAAATGAGGCTAAGTGTTGTAGGGGGTCACCTATTTATAGGATTGGAGGGATGCGATATAGCATACAAGACATCATGTACACGATATCACGTCGGCTGTGATATCGTGTACATGATATCATGGCCTATCAATGTATAGTCCCAAGGGAAAAAACTAAATTTTTAGGTTTTTTTTTTGGAAAGTAAAATATGAAAATAAGGACATGTGGCACATGTTAAAGGTTACTAGAGTAATTCCATTAATTTGAAAGGCACAATTAATTATGATGGTGTGGATTTTATCAATAAAACCTCAGATGGGAGAAAAAAGGCTATGTAATGGTACATAGGAACATTGAAATTCAGAGGGATAATAGCAATAGGGAAAGAATGTTATGAAAAATTATGCTGAAGGTAAGAAATGGTGTGTGTGTGCTATGTCATAAGTGAATATTACAAAAGATTACACAAGTGGATCCTCCCCAAAGTAGGTTCCCACCTATAATGCCTTTGTGTAACCACACTTAAAGTGTCTGTGGGCACTAGAAGGGTTAAATGTAATCCGCACCAATTCCACAAAACACACACATGTAATTATCACCAGAATGGGGTAAGAATTCTATGTTACACATGACACGAGCTACAATTACATGAATAGTGAGATGAGACAAACTATAGAAAGGGATTGTGGAGATTGGGACATGAGGTAACTAACCCAGGGCATAGTGAATCCTATGTGTAAAGCATGATTAAGGTGTCATTAACCCGTCGTTCCAAGATCAGGACCAAGTCCATCCTTCTAATTAATGACATCGCATTATTTCATCCCATGATGAACAAGAGTACCATAACGACAAGGCGTACAATCACTTGGCATTTTGTTCAAGGGAGGAGTGATTTTTATTTTGTGGCACTTTGTTTTTCTTCTTTTCTTTTTTTTTCTTTTTCTTTTTGAATACTAAATCCAGAGAAGCCGCCAACCTTCAGGCATGGGTGCATGTATTTCTAGTGGAACCCCCTAGAACAACATTGGATTTTTAAGTGCCCTTTTGATTACTCTTACTCCCATTTTTCATTAGATCTACAAGGATCTTAGTACAACCATGTTGCATGATAACTCCCACAGATGTCACCAAAGAGAATTCACAAATCCCCTTGGTGTCACACCCTAATCATTCCCTCTTGGTCCATCCTTCATCATTCTAGGCACAATGAACACACAATTAATTTTAAGTTTTAAGAATGTCAAGAATATCATTGTATCCTTGAACAAAATCTCTTATTTGTAGAGTGGATGAGTGGGTGTAATGGGCTCACTATCCAAATAATTGATCACTCAAGACTCAATAACATAAAACACACCTCAACCAATGAGCCACATGAGTGTTTTATTCATAGATGAGATTACTTATAAAAATGTAAAGAGACAAAAAGATAAAACAAGAAATTGAAAAATGAAAAACTGAAAAACAAAAAGTTGTAAAATTAAAGAAAATGAAAAGTATTTATTAATCCTTCTTTCTATTAGAATGGGGGATATCCCTCATAGCTAAATAGTTGAGGATGGAAAGGATTAATAAATGACGATGGGGATCCTTGCATGTTGGAAATATTGGAACTTGGTTGTACTTACCCCATCAAGGTTCACACACTTGATTGTAGTAAGCATAGTGGGGCAATTTATACGATGTAGTTCCCGGATAACAAGTTAATCCACTATGATATTTCATACCGTTAGATGGTATGCAAGGATCAGGATGTTTCCTTTCATGACTGTGTTCATTGGGCTGTATAGTTGTTGGAGTGTTAGTTGGTGGCCCTGATGAAGTACCATGAGGCATTGGGTTCAAAGATCAGGGTGCACCATAGTGTGGGACTTGTGCTAAGTTGGAAGATGTAGTGGCCTCGGAATTGTGTTGTCCCTTTTTATGGTCATGTTTAAAGAAGGGACGCTTTGGATCTTGAGGAGGCCTCTCACTGCTATTGGTAGTAGCAGCATAAGTGACGTTCATGGGTTGTTGCAGCGGTGTAGACACCTTAGGAATAGTTGGTGGTGATGTAGAAGGAGGGAAAGGATGAGAATGTTGAAAATTGGGAGAAGTGTAAGATGCACAAGGAGGTGGTGGTGTTGAGGACATGGCCTGATAGTATTGTGGAGAATGGTAATGTGGTGAGATAGAGTATCTTGGCCCAGTTGGAGAAATAGGATGTTGAGCTAGATAAGAATTTGGATTCAGATAATATGAAGGGTGTCTCCAGTTTAGGGGTGTGTACTATCTGAAATCGTCTATGCAAGGTTGGAATGGGACGAGCACCGCATGATTTACAGACAAGCACAGAAGACCCTACCTTCTCTTGAGGGCAAGCTAGAATGAACAAAGGTAGAGTACCTTGAGTGGTCTACACACGGATCAAACAAGGATTTCCCCAACATATAGCAATGTGTAATACGTTGGGTTATGCGTAAATAGTGTGATAAACGTTGACCAGAACATGAACGTGTAAAGAAAACAAATATAGAGGCAAACAGAAATGGATGAAAGCTGTAACAAATCTTGATAAAAAATGAAACAACTTTATTACAAAATAAGATTACAATGCACTAGTCTAAACACAGTTGCGAATCTGACACAAGGAAGATGAATAGCCCCAGTGGATGCTGAGAGATGATGATGTACTAGTTTAAACTGTAGGCATAGCGTGAAGGCTGTATGCTCAGCGTAAAGGGTAGGAGTCCTACGTATCGGTTTCCTACTCTTATTTTCTCAATGTCCTCCAATTTTTTTTCTCTAGCTTGCCCCAAATTGCCCACCTGATCCCCTGAAAAATTGGGGTTTTTATGAGGTTTATGAGTGGCCGTGGGTGAGAGAATTTTGGGTTGGATAACAGGTGGTTGCGTTGACTGGGTGCAAAGAAAATTACAACTGTACAATGTGCTGCATGCCAGTGTGTACACGTTGGGTGTGTGACCCAGCGTACAAACTTAAGCAATATAAAAGAATTCGACTTTACAAACAAACACTACTGTTACAACAGAAAATATTGCACTTGGCCCTTGGATCATGAGAATGCTGTTTGTCAAATTTGGACTCATTTGGACTTGATCTGACATGGTTTTGGAAGGCCTCGACTGGTGTACGTTGTGCTACATACTAGGCGTACACGCTGGGTGTGCAGGATGTACATGCTCAGCATGTGAACCCCAAAGTGCATGATTTCGAGGTTAGAACCCAATTTTCTTGAGCCCATGATGACACCTAACAATTTCCCTATCTCTAAGAGTTGATGCCTTGTGAAAATCTTGCTCTGAAGTGCTTGTTTCGGGTAGTCTTTGAAGTTACACACTAGGCGTGCACGCTGCATACTCAGTGGAAACTAAGTATTTTAGGCTCAAAATTTTCCAGGTTTGATGCCAGATGTCGTCGTAGTCTTCTGTGGATCCCAAGGAACCATTTCTTGCTCAGTTCGACTCTGTTTGAAGCTGTCCGTGAGGCCGTCAAGCTTTAGTCATGGTGGGGAACATCACAATTTTAGCTCGATTCTTGTTAGAGAAGTACTAAGCCTAGAATTTTGTGGTGTTTCATTGGTCCCTCTTTGTTGATGCTTAGAGGAATCAACCCAAGAAGCGTTGACAAAGAAGTACAAAACACCACAAGCAACTTGGTAGAAATATTATCCTCTAGCACTTGGCCAGATGTCATCACACCGTGTTCAGTAGTACATGGAATTGAGAAAATGAAATTTGTAGCTGGATAGGGGGACAGAAATTATGGAGATTGGGAACTGATCAAGGGATTGTGCATGGTGAAGGGGATGCTCTTTGCTTTTTCTTTTTTTTTTGCAAAGAGCTTTGTTTTGATCTTGTATGCGTGCTCTTGTACTCGTGCTCAAGTGCCATGTTGTGTGCCGCAACTGCTTGAGAGTGTCAGAGTGTGCAATAATGTACTCAAGGTTTTGGGATACGTATCTAGAAACTATAATCGAATAGAAGGGGAAAGCAGGAGTTTTAGAGAACTGGGGAATGTCTTGGGGACTAGGACGGTACATTTGAACATATCGATTAATCTGGTTGCATGCATTAGGAACAATATGGTACCTTGCCGCTGTGATGAAGTGCATTCTCATACGAACAACTCTAAGTGTCATCCTGCAAACATAGCTCTAAGAAGATAAGAAAGCCACAAGTGAGTGAGTAAGCTTAGACTAAGAAAACAAAGGCACTGGATGATATTTCAAGCATTGAATATGCATGGCAGCCATGTTGTCAAGTTCGACCGATGATGAGCAAGGCAACGGCTCACAGACCGAGAGGCGAGAGATTAAGCTACTAGTTTATAGTCATGGTGGACTGTCATGGGTTAGTTTTACGTCATATCCTATTGGACGGTGCCAGTTTATCGTCGTAGCAGATGGTACACTGCTAGTTTATAGTCTTGGCAGACTATGAAGAGGCAAACTAGTTTATAGGCTTAGCAGACTCTGACGAATGAAACTGTTGCAGTTTAAAGTCATACTGGACGGGTTCTAGTTTATTGTCATTATGGACATACTGTGGTATTAGTTTACCATCATGATTCCAGGACATGCTATGGTATCAGTTTACCGTCATGATTCCAGGACGTGTTGTGGTATCAGTTTACCATCATGATTCCAAGACGTGTTGTGGTATCAATTTACCATCATGATTCCAGGACGTGTTGTGGTATCAGTTTACTATCATGATTCCAGGACGCGCTGTGGTATCATTTTACCATCATGATTCCAGGACGCATCTGTGGTATCATTTTACCATCATGATTCCAGGATGTGTTGTGGTATCAGTTTACCATCATGATTCCAGAACGTGTTGTGGTATCAGTTTACCGTCATGATTCCAGGATGCACTATGGTATCAGTTTACCATAATGATTCCAGGATGCATGCATACTTGAGAGGTTTAGATGTGAAATGGTTTGAGGTACAGGTGGTTCATCGGATGAGCAAGCTCGTTACCGTTCATATCGGCTAGTTTAAATGCTACATTGTCGCATGCTTTGGTGACGAAGTAGGGCCCTTCCCAGTTAGCTGAGAATTTATCCGAGAGTTCCCAAATGGCTTTGAGTACAAGGTCACCTTCCTTGATCAGGCACTTATGAATATCATGCCGATGGCATCGTCATTGTTGCCTTTGGTACCATTCAATCTGATCGAGCGCACGTGTGCATTCCTCCTCCACCGAGTCCAAGTCAACAATGCGCAAGTCATTGTTTTGACCTTCATCGAGGAGTCTAAAGAGTGTGATCCTTAAGGACGGTACCTACAACTCCAAAGGTAAAACAGCTTCTGAACCATAAACAAGATTATATGGCATTTTACCTGTGGAAGTCCGATGTGTAGTGCGATAAGCCCAAAATGCGTATACTGTTCGTGCCATCTTTTCTTGCTCTAAGTAAGCATCCTTTTGAGCACTGTGATGATGATCTTATTTGTAGCTTCAGCTTTTCCATTGCTTTGAGGGTAGTAAGGGGATGAAAATGAATGTTTGATCCCTAGGCTTTCACAGAAAGTTCTAGTTTTAGCACCATTGAACTGTGGCCCGTTATTGGTGATGATGGTCATCGGAATGCCAAAATGGGTCACGATATTTTCTAGAATGAAGTTGCATATGTGTTTGGATGTGGTCTTTCTAAGGGGAATAGCTTCTACCCATTTTCTGAAATATTCTGTCGTGGTTATGATAAAGCTATGTCCTGCAGAAAATGGGAGAGTTATCAGTCCGATAATGTCCAACCCCCACTTCTGGAAAGGCCAAGTGATTTGCGCTATATGTAACTCATTTGGTGGAACATGTATCAAATTATTATGTTTTTGATAGATATTGCACATTTTGACCTTGGAGAAATAATTGTACTCCATGTGTGACCAATAGTAGTCCAAACGTCTTATTTTTGTTGCCATTGCTTTGGGCGCTATGTGCCCTCCGCATAGTCCTTCATGTACTTGGTCGACGATGGTTTGGCCATCAGTGCTACTAACACATGTTAACAAGATGCCTTCGTAGGATCGATGACACAATGTGTCACCTACCAATGCATACTATCAAGAACATTTTTGTACTACGTCCTTTTGTGCATTCGTCAGGTATTGAGGTGGTTCACCATGTAAAAGGTACTCCTTTATGTCTTCGTACCATTTTACGGCCTGCATTGTACTAACAGATGCAATCGGTAATTCCTCGGGAGTATCAGTTATGGGTTTAGTACAACTAATTATAGAACTAGGTAACGTGTGGAACATGTTCGGCGATATATTTTGAGCTAACATGGCAAGTGCATCTACAATGGTGTCATCATTTCTAGAAACATGTTGCACATCTATATTTTCAAATCACTTCAGTAAGTGTTTAGTCAAATCACAGTATGGTTGTAAGTGTTGCACTTTGCACGCATAAATGTCTATGACTTGATTTAGAACTAATTGTGAGTCACCTTTGACTACCAGTCGTGTGATGTCTGAAGCTAGTGCTGCCATGAGACCTCTAAGGAGACCTTCGTACTCTACTATGTTGTTGGTACAATGAAAGTCGAAATGATAAGCAAAGGGTCAAATCTCCCCAGAGGGATAGGTGATGATGACAGCATCACTTCCTCCTCGAGAGGTGGATGCTCCATCAAAGCTCAAAATGGCATCGTAGTCATTGGGTACTATGTCTATTGCACTCACATTTTCATCAAGGAAGTCTGGCTCTATCGTTGCCTGATCGTGCGTTGGTGATGCAGTCATTTGATTTGCTATGGCTTGACCCTTAACTGAGGATTGCGCTATGTAGTGTAGGTCAAACTCAGCTATCATGGCTTTCCAACAAGCTATTCTACTTGACTCGTAAATGTTTCCTGTAATGGCTCTGAGCACATTATCCTTGCAGATTATATTGACTTGGTTACAGAAGAGGTAGTGTCACCATTTCTTTAAGGAAAAGGTAAGAGCTAAACATGACCTCTCCACCTCGTTATACTTCTTCTCATGGGCTACTAATGCATGGCTTAATTAATAGATAGAAACTTCAGTTCCATCATCTCATTTCTGGCAAAGCATGGATGTGATTGACAAGTTCGAAGTGGCAAGGTAGATGTAAAATGGTTTATCATTTTGAGGTGGATAAACTGTGGGTAGTTGAACAAGTGCTATTTTAATGTTGTCAAATGCTTCCTGGCATTGTGAAGTCCATTCAAAATGGACGTTCTTGCGTAGCAAGTGGTTCACAGGTTTCAACTTGTCCATCAGTTTTTCTATGAAACACCTGATGAACTGTAATCTACCTTGTAGACCTCAGAGTTCGATGAGGTTGCTAGGTGGTTTTAAGTTTGTTATGGCCTTAACTTTATCGGGGTCTATTTGTATCCTTGCTTTCGAGGCTATTAATCCAAGAATTTTTCCTAGTTTGACTCCAAAGACACATTTCTTTGGGTTAAGTCTTAGCTCATATTTTAAACAGCATTTTAGTACCAAGTCAAGATCTTGTACATGTTGTTCTGATGTCTTTGATTTAACCACAATATCATCCACATATTCATTGAGTGAGTTGAAGATATGATCACTGAAGATAAATGTCATCGCTCTTTGGTATGTAGCACTGGCATTCTTGAGACCGAATGGCATCATCATGTAGCAAAAAGTACCCCATGGTGTCATGAAGGTCATCCTAAGTTGATGTTTAGGGTTAATCCAAATCTGGTTATATCCTAAAAATCCATCCATAAAAGATAACAAGGCATGCCCAGCGGTCGAGTCAACTAGTTGATCAATGCTAGGTAGGGGAAAATCATCTTTTATGGTTGCAACGTTGAGGTCCCGGAAGTCAATGCATAGGTGAATGCTTCCATTTTTCTTTGGGAAAATGACCATGTTGGATACCCAATCAGCATAGTCAACAACCCAAATGAAACTAGCCTAATAAAGTTTGGTGATTTCATTGCAGACTACCAATGCTACCTCAGGCTTAACCTTACGTGCTTTTTGTTTCACTGGTCTTAATTTTGGATCGAGTATAATGTTGTGCTGGACTATTTGAGGGTCTAACCCAGGCATGTCAGTGTAAGACCAAGTGAATGCTTTTATGTTGTCTTTAAGCACTTGTGCTATGTCATTGGCTAGTTGCGGGCTTAACAATGTACTTAGTTTCAGGATTTTAACTTCGTCATCTGGCACGATAATCGGGACTTCAGCCAAGGGGTCTTCGGTGATGCTATCAGTTTTTAGGTCCAGAGTCTTGGTCATTGTTTCAAAACAATCTAGCATTTTTTGAGTTGATGCCACAAAAGTGTCGTTTATTGTTGAGCCTAAATCAATAGACTCCATGTTCATTTCTCGTGTGATCATTCCATGTGGTCCATTAATAGATAGTGGTAAGAATAATTTCTTGTTGTCCATGATGTTTGCTCCTATTAATAAATAGTGAGTAGTGTCAATCAGGTGGTTGGTTATTTTTGGATGTAAGTAATTTATGTGTTTATGCATCTAAACTGGACTAAGGTATGGGATGGTAATTTATCATCGTATCCAGACGCATGGCAGTTTAGGGCCTTATCAAGGAGATTGTGGCAGTTTAAGGCCTTACCAAGCCGATTGTGGTAGTTTAAGGCCTTACAAGGCTGATTGCAGCAGTTTAAGGCCTTACCGGGCCGATTGCGGTAGTTTAAGGCCTTACCGGGCCAATTGTGGCAGTTTAAGGCCTTACCGGGCCGATAACTATTCGTTCATGATGTCTGGTTGATTGTACGATTTGTAATCATTATTGAGTGTGAGACTGCCAGATGAGGAGTTTGTGCTAAAATGTTTAGTGTGGGTAACAGGAGTTGCTTCGCAAGAGAATATTGCATGTGGGTAGTGTTCATCCCAGTATATCACTATCTTTTCTTTTGTTTTGTTCATTATCTTTGCTTCTGATTTGTTCATATGTATTTACATGTACTTTGTATTTTGGTTAATTTTTATATTAATTGAATAAATTATTTCAAGATGCCGTCAGCGTATTTAACGCGGAGTGTATAAATAGGAGTTAGCGTGAACCGTGGGGTAGCCAGCGACCAAGTTCGAGCATGAACGTCCAGCGTGAATCCCCAAAGCTCAAGCGTGAACCTATTTTGCAGCGTATATCAGGGTGAATATCAGCTAGCATAGGTAGGGGCAGGCGCAGGTACGGCACAGCGATGGCTACAAGGGCGATATAGATCATGGTGCGGCAAGTCAGGTGGAAGGATTCGGCGAGACCTTCAGCATGAGCATGCGACATGAACATGCAACGTGAAGGTGAGGCTAAGGGTTCAAACCCCAGTGTGCAAGGTCGAAGTCCCAGTGTGAGCCTAGTTCACTACATTCTTTCTTTATGATGTCCCTTACTGAGATAGTTCCTCTGGTTTTCGTTGTACCCCTGTTTTGTTTTTCATTATTTTCTATTTTGTTAATTGGGTCTTGATTTCATAATTCTTGCTTGTTTATTTAGGATTTATTAGTTTTTTGAGTTCTGCGAGGTTCGGCATGAATTTAGCATGTAGGGTCGAAACCCCAGCATGTGAGACGCAGTGTGAACGTAGCGTGCAGAGTCAAAACCCCAGCGTGCGAGACGCAGCATGAACACAACGTTTAGCGTGCACGCAGCATGGGCAAGGGTAAGCAAGTAGAAGGCCAGAGGAGGAAGGATCCTAGCTTGACCTCCGCTGAAGAGAGTGAAGAAATGCTCCAGTGTCTGCCTAGACCCAAGATTCCATCATGGTCTGGATTGATGTGTAGGTAGGCTTTGATCCTTCATCAAAATTTGTGTTTTCGCCTACTGTTCCTGTCGGTTTGCCCCATTGTGTAGCGTAAGGGTTTTTGTAGCGTAAAGGTTGTCATAGCATATGTTTTCATAGCTTGAAGGACATGCTCGGAGTGCGGGGTTTATGTGTCCATGTTGCAGCGTGCAGGGTCTGCACGCTGGGGTTTGCAGCATGCAAGGTCTGCACGTTGGCCGTGAAGAGAACAGCAGTTTCTTTCCAAGTGTTGGCCGCTAGGGTGAAACTTTATTTTATTATTTTGTTTTCTTGTATAGCTAATTTGCCATGGTTTCCAAAAACTTGCAAGAATTCCAAGCCTTTCCTCCTAGTGGTGGAGCTTGTCAGGGTTTTGGCGTGGTTTGGGCCCATTGATTTTGATGAACCTGCTCCTAATATGGTCATTGATCAAAATGGGGTATGGTTCAAAATGGGTGTTAGTGAGTTTCTTCCCTTCATGCTAGAGAGATTCAGTGTGGTAGTATGGTCCCACTTAAATGAATGATTAGCACGGAGCATGCTTGAGACCATGTTACCAGGATCCTCAAATAGCGTAACAACTTTCATGGTTGACATTGATGAGGGACTGCTCACGATTGAGGATGGTCCTTCTAGAGGACCTAGATCTACCCGTCCACTGTCGCATGTATGGGACTTATTGTCAGATGGCCCTCACCACATCAATAACACCCTATTCCTAGCTACTCATGTGCATACTTTGTTCCAGAACCCTCCTGGAACGGTGTACTGAGTAGGAAGGTAAGGTTGCTCAATTTACTATTTTTACCTTGCTACTTAGTAGTGGTTTATATTTTGATCGCCATCTCTTTGTAGGTCTCAATTCAATAAAGAAGGAGTGTGCGTAGGTGATGATGGACTCACTTTGGCTCGTACCGCCTTAGAGGCTTTCATGGTGGGCCCCACTCTCCGTGGTGCCATGTTGGCCCAGACTAAGGGTGATATTGTTCATTTTCACAAACGGTACTCAAGGGCACTTGCACAATGCGAGGCTAGGGGGTGGCTGCATGGGGATTGGTCTCATAATGGGCCAGTTTTTCCACGCGATGTCGATTTGGCTTCTAGCGATCTGAATATATCGACTGACAATAAGTAATGGTATTTTTGACACCCCATTTTGTTTGTTCTGCTACATCATTGGTTATATTGACTCCATGGTGTTATCTTGTGCGTACAGTGGACGTCCCCCCTGGTGGAGCCACTATCACAACTAGGTAGATTGAGAGCACTTTGTCTATGAAATTTAAAAAAATTAGTGACGCACAGCAATGGTTACGTACTAAGGCACCACTAGATATCATCAGTTGTTTGCGTGATGCAGGCCTCATGGATTTGTTTACTGCTCTGAGCCCTAATGTTTCTGTGACAGAGATGATTGGATTCATTGATTCTTTCGACAAATCTATCACCTACTATAGCACTTGCATCAAGGGTGTCAAAGTGATTTTCCATCTATCAGCGGAGTTCTTCTCAGACTTCTTTGGTGTACCAGCAGCTAGGACTAAAGTGATTTTGGATAGAGTGCAGAAAGAGCTCCGTGTCGTGTGTGAGTTGGAGGACTGGTTGGGCATTCTTAAAGGTGCTAAGGGATTCCCCATGCAGGGAAAATCAAAAGTAGCTAAAGTTAATGAGTTGTATCCCTTGTTCAGAGCACGGGTGTTTCCCAAATCCCTGTCTCAAGTAAACAATTTGGGGTGAAACCTGTACATATCATGCGCATGATTCTAGAGACTGGGGTACATTATAATTGGGCCGAGTTTTTACTTACAGGTTTCCACGGAGAGATAGTGAGGTTACATTCAAACATTAAGGCGCAATCCCATTTCACCTTTTCATTATTTGCCAGTTACTTGCGTCGACTGGCTGAATTTTTAGTTGTTCGCACGGATACAAGTACACGTTAAGGGATCATGACCAACTATCTCACCCGTGGATTCACCACTTATTTGAGGTGGCCAAATCTCAGGATGCTCCCGAGGGAATTGACGAATCAGTTTCTGCCACAACGGAGGGGTCATCTGGTCATTCAATTCATACACGTGATAGCATATGGTTGGAACCAGATAGTGTGCCCTATACTGCTAGGAGAGCCGATCGGGTGATCAAGGAAATGATCGGGAAATCAAAATCAAAAGTTCAGAAGCGTGAACATCCTAGAGAGGTTGCTCTAACTATACATGAACCAAGGGTGAAATGTATACAGTTTAAGATGCCTGTACGGGGTAAGCTTGATTCACTGATTTGTCCTTGTTTTATTGTCATTCATTGTTATTTTTACTTTATTTTTCAGTTTTTTATACAAAACCGATGTTGAACCTATGAATGTCATTAGAGTTGACTTTTGAAGTAGGAAGAGAGAGATTAGCACCGATCATCAAGGAGGAAGAGGTCTCAACAAACTTAAATGAGGAGGACGGAACGGGCAGGGACGAGATGGGAGGAATGAAAGATCGAGAGAGAGATACCACAAAAGAGGGTAACATCGATGATCAAGATGGAGTTGATGAGATGTTTGATGGTTTCCTTGGAGGGAGGCTAGACCTTGGCGATCCTCCAAATCGGAGGAAGATAGAGATTTAGGTATATTCGTCATATTATGCTTATTTTCCTTTTCAATTGTGCTTCTCATTGTTTGAAATTTTAATTTTATGTTTTTTTTTACTACTACTAGGTGAAAATGTTAGGACTAGGACGGTTCCTAATGTTCATTTAGAAGTCCCTATGATGAAGGGTCCCACAGAAATGACCACCGATGTTAACCGATCTCCTACGCATGAACCATTTACTTGGATCAAAATGCCAAGTAAAATGGATTTTATAACTGGCATCATTGATGAGGTAGTTGATCGCATCCAGCAAGCTCATCCTAAAATAGGTACATATATCTTAAGCATTTCAAATCCTTCAGTTTTTTGCATCTGTTTCTACTGTCCGATGTCTAATGCATGTTCGTCTCACGTGGACAGGGACTAAGCTGAGGTGGGATCCATCTGAGGCTACGTGTATTGATAGTTTGCCTGCACTACCACCAGAGATTGAGCAAGTACCTTGAGAAATCTATGATGAAGTGGCAGAATGCGTTGTGTAGAATGCCAAGTTTCTTTGGACCTGTAGGCGCTCCATCGAGAGGCTATGGTTGTAGATTCAGGCAGGAGAAAAAGAGATTTCCAGGCTATCAGTAGAACGGGATGATCTCAAATCGAGCTATGAGTTCACCTTGGCAAGGTTAACAGGTGATTATTCTTGGTGAACTTCCGAGATTACTTCTAACAGATATTGGAATTTATTGAATCACCAAGTATCAATGACTCGAGAGCTAGTAGAGCATAAGGCACAAATAGATTTACTGAACCTCAAATGTCAGGATTGGAAGGCCTTTGCTTCTAAGGTGTGGAAATGGGGTCAAGATGAAAAGACCCATAAGTATCATTATAAAAAAACGTTAAAGGAGGTATCTATAGAGAAGCGTCAGCCAGAGATGTTTGTTGAGGGTTTAGGCCTATGCTCTTCATTTGATGCATTTGCTAAGCATAATATGGTGGAGATGGAATCGCCCAAGAGGGTAATCACCATAGCTTCTGGGGAGCTTTCTGTGGGGGAGTTTCCTCTAAAACGTCCCACTTGGTCCATGGTGGACAAAGGGAAAGCTTTGGCCAACGTTGATCTGGGCCTTGATGGGACTAACTAGGCAAGTGTCTCTGAAGAAGAAATCCTTCGCCAGTTGGAATTCGGTCTAGGAGGATCTTCTTCAGTGAGTCATTTAAACTTGTGAATTTTGTTTATTAAATAACTTTTGGAATTCTTCTCTTTTCCTTTTGTGTTAATTTTTTTCTTTTACCTTTTCATAGGGTCAGGAAGATGACGATGGTCAAGAAAGTGGCCCCAGCAGAGTAGGGACCCATGGTGCCAAGGAGTCTGAGGGGGACACCCCTCCCGACCCAGATGCTTAGTTTTAAATTTGGTATTATCATCGCTCATTTTTTTACATGAGTCACAAACAGAATGTTTTGCTTTGGATTGTATATGAACTGATGGATGGAATGGGTTAACCATTGTAATTGTCTATTTGTATATGAATATATTTTTTTTGTTAAAATGATTTTTGTATGCGGCTATGTATCATGTGGGGACATTGCACTAAGTTGTAATTTGGATGTTGATACATTTATACTATTTTTTCAATTGAGTTTTCTATTATTCCTTTTTTTTGTTTGAATTTTAAGTTTGTTTGAACACTAATAAGTGTAGATTTAAAGTGAAAATATTTTGGGCTTAAATGTAAACATGATGTAGCAATGTAAAGTGTTTTTGTTCATTTTGTTGTTTAAGTGTAATGCACAAAGTAGGAACAGAAGTAGGAGCATAATCATGTAAAGAGGAGAATGTGAAGGAAAACTATGGCTGATCACGCAACAATGCAATGGGGTAAGCATAAATTCAAACTGTAAACTTGCATTGAGAGAAAAGAAATGTAAGAAAATGCTCTAGTTTAAGGCCATTTCAAGTCATGGGCACATGTTTGTCAGTTTAAAGTCATGACGGACTGTTGTCTTGATGTTCTACTTTAAAGCCATTCCGGGCCCCATGTACTAGTTTAAGGCCATTTTGGGCCATATGTAAACAAGAGAAGTTTCAAGTGATACTGATGGGTTCCTTGGTAAACTGGCCATTTCTGGCCATGGCTAGTTTTATGTCATTGCGGACATGTGTTAGTTTAACATCATTTCGGACGATGAATGTAGCTTATTGGTTTAGTAAATTTTTGAGTTTTCTTAATTTAATATTAGGAGTGGCATTAATAGGTATGATCCTATACTCAGCATCCCCTTCACTGATCACATTGAACGGTAATTCAACCCAAGGGACATTTGATAGAACAGGCTCTATGTTGGCATCTTCTAGTGTTTCTGTGTGTTCAGTAGTTTTGATTTTTATTGTAGTTTCTAGGTTAGGTGGTATAGGTACCATTTCAGGTTTAGGTGTTTCTGTGTTAGGTGAAGTTTCTTTTACGTCTGATGGATCATTGTCTATTAGTCGAGTGCAACTTTGTTTTTGTTTTGTGTCATCCTATTTAGGTTCTTCAAACTTAACCTTCAAGCCTTTGTTTGTATCTGTATATGACGAGATGGTAGATGTAGCAGTCTCCCCGTGTATAATGATTTCACCACCTTCATAAGGCAAGTGAATCTCTTGGTGTATGGGGGAAGAGACTGCTTTGAGTTGGGCCAACCAAGGTCTTCCTAATATTAAATTGAACCCTAGCATTTCGTCGATGACAACAAAGTTAGCAGATGTGGGGAATCAATCACCTGCTATAAAGTCCAAAGTTATGGTGCCTTTTACCACTATGCATGATCCACTAAACGATTTTAAACATGTGGTGGAGGTTGGTTTGATTAGTTCCGTAAGCCCTAATTATTCAATGATAGGATAGGGTACTACGTTCATGAAGGCTCCGTCATCTACATGCACTCTATGTATTTTGAATTGATTTACTTGTATCGTTATGAACATAGGTGCAGTTGTCACTTCTCCTATTTTATCATCAATTTTGATGTTGTTAGTATGGAAGCCTAGTGATTGAGAAGTTGATCCTTGAGATGAATACATTACCGCATGGATAGAAAGTTCATTTGAAGGTAGGTCTTCATTTACTGGGATTGATGTCAACATACGTACTAGGGCTTCGCGATGAGTTTGAGAAGTTAATATCAGGTCATATATGCTTAATGAAGTATTTTTCTATTTAAGTGCCTGCGTAACTTACGTTAGGGTTGTTTCCAAATCTCTACTATTAGGTGTATGCTTGTTAATGGTTACTTGGTCCATCAGGCCCAACAGTTTTATCTCATATGTAGCTGGTTTGACGTTTTCTTCTGTAACTGTTGATTTGGAAGCATCATGTATTCCTGATGATTCTCCCTTATAACTCATGTTCGGTTCGTTAGTAGGTGATGCCATGGGTACTACACTTAATGGAGTAGGCTTGAGGGATCCTAAGGCAAGCTGTTGACGTTCTTTCTCCAATCGTTCCCGTGTGAGCCTATCTACCAGGCGTTCCCAAGTGTGGTGCAGGGGAACATTTGGTTTCTACACATCTGGTTGCTTTGAAACCCGTATGACGTATGGAGTAGGACAAGGTTGCGATTGGACGATTGAAGGTGGTTGAGCGTCAAGCTGCCTAGGCACCCTAACAATATACGGGGTCGATTTATTTTGTGTTTGCAGAGTGGAAGGTTTGTGGTTATTAGGATGTTTGGGTATCCTGACAACATATGGAGTTGGTGTAGCTGGGGGTTGTATCTTCGTAGTTGCGACCGCAGGTGACATCCGGACTACATAGGGAGAGGGCTGGGTAGGAGGTTGTGTGTTTGTGGTAGTAGCGGCAGGAGGTACACGCACCATGTATGGTTTCGGTGGTATGGTAGAGGTTGCCACCACGGGGGGTATCTGGATGACATAGGGTCTTTGCGGGATAGGCGGGTTACATGGAGAGTATGATGATTGAGGTGTGGGCATTTGTGCAATAGGGAGAATACGAACTACAAATGGTCTCTTAGGTATTTTTTGTTCATTATCTGAGTAAATGGTGTTAATCCTAGGTGCTTCTTGTTCATTTTCTAAGTAGATAGTGTTAATTACGTATGGAGCTTCCTTAGTATTTAGAGGATCCTTATATATGCCCATGGTCTGGTTTTGTGGTTTGACCGGGTTGGCCTCATCAAAAGTGATCTCACCTCTATCGATCATCCGTTGAATATCCTGTTTCAGGGTGAAACAATAGTCAATGCCATGCCCATTGCATTGATGGTAATCATAAAAGCGGTCTATTCTAAAGCCTCTTGGAACTGGGGGCTCATCTGGCGCTACCAAGCTTGGGTTCTCAACTAGCTGACAAAATCGATCATGTCTTTGGATTGCTGCGGGGGACAATTCTTTATCTTTCATTAGCCTGACCTTCAAGAGTTGGTCAAATAATTGCGAGGGTTTCATGGGCAACGATGTGTATTAAGAGGGGTCTCTCCTCTCGAAGTTTCTCGCACGACCTGGCATAGGATTTTATGATGCGGACGGTTCGAGTGCAGTAGCGGGAGCAGGTCTAGCATAGTTAGTAGGGGCAGTAAGCAATTTTCCTTGTTGTCCCGTACTCATTTTTTGTGTTTCTGCTACTACTACTATAGTTGCCTTAGCCTTTTCTTTGTCTTTCTTATTATGTTGTTTTTTAAAGGCTGAATAGGCGGGGTCATGGCTGTTTTGGGCTGCCTCTTCTATGTTCTTTATTTGTACAAATGCTTGGCTAAGAGGGCGTGCGTTAAGATAGTATAATTTGGACTTCACAAAATCATTAACGACCCCCTTTAGAATAGTGAGGAGATAAGTCTCCGGGATCGGCTCATGGAGCTCATTGAGGGCAGCACTCCACCGTTGAATGAATTTTTGAACAGGTTCAAGCGGTGCTTGCTTGACTTGTATGAGGCTTTCAAGTGTTGCTTCAAGCTTCAAGTTATACTTGAACCTGGTAACAAACTGGTGTAATAAATATTCTAAGGAAAATATTGAGTTTCAGGGCAAAGCCCAATACCAGTCAAGTGCTTTCCCTGTGAGGGACATGGGGAACACTCGCAAGATGGCATGTGGCCACGCCTGAAGTAACACGCATTCTAATCTAAAAATTATAAGATGGGCATTGGGGTCTGTCTCCCCATTGTATTTAGTTAACGTGGGTAAGGAAACACCCTTAGGTAACGTTAGAGGTGGAACCGAAGAGCTAATGGGACCATCTTGATAGAAATCCACTATCTTAAGCTCTTCGTTCATAGCTGTTTTGAGGCGCTTGACCTCGTCAATAAGCTCTTGCATCAATTTTTTGGCTTCATCCTAGTCTTGGGCACTAGGTGAGATGGCAGATTGATTATGTTGTGTATTATACAAGTTAGATTATTGTATGGCAGGTGGAAAAGAGGAAAGTTGAGTGGTTGGAGGTTGTGCTTGTGGAATATTCATGGTCGGTGCTGCTAAGGGTCGCATACTATAAGGAAAGGGCTATTGTTGTTGTTGTTGCTATACTTGAGGGATGTTCATGGGTGAAATTGTAGGAGGTGGTACGTTGTAGTTAGGGGGTTGATGCGCTTGTGTACCAGTCCCAGCCCACTATCCAGTCATGATTTGTGAGGGAACGCCCTGAACTTGTTGAGTTGAAGTGATGAAGGATGTTCTTTGGGTTTGGATCTGTGGTATATAGTGTGTGGATGTAGAAGAAAGTATCACATATGGCATCCCAATCACTTGGGGTGGGAAGGTTGCTCCTACATTGGTTTGTGGGGGTTGTTGCTGGGGTTGTATTTGCAAGAGAGGGGACAATGTGATAACGGGAGGAATAGTGGCGAGGGGTATATTGAGTTGGGTATCGATCACTGGGGGAGTGGGAATAAGCGTGGATGCTTCTTGTTGAGGCACATGTGCTTGGGTGATTTTAAATGACTGGAGGGACGTAGTTTCCCCCGTGAATGGGTGAAACAATGGGTTCATGTAAGTTTGTGAGCTGAGGATATGGTATGAATCTTCGTGTTCAGACTGAGCTACCATAGACTGGTCTAGAGATTGACTCCTTAATAAGAGGAGCTGTGAGATGAACTCAGAGTAGTGCTCTAGAAGAGGGATGATGTCATACGGGGAAGGGATGAACTCATGTCCTTCCCTATGAAATAGTTCATATTATCTCTTAGCCTCCATTTCAGTTTGATCCATCACTAGGCCAGCTTGGATTTTTATGCATATAAAATTATATTGTTCCTGTGTGATAACGTTAAATGATGGATTTCTCCCTTGCAGTCTGAGAGACCAATGAGGTCCTGCCATGCGTTGCACTACAGGTAGTGGGATGGTAATGGGGCTTGAAATGTTGGTATTGGTGGTATTCATGGTGAAAAGGTCCTAAACATAAGAAGTGTACGCAGACGAAAATTTGGTTAAGTGCAAAAGTATGAACAGCATGCTCTACGTACAACGTACAGGCACTATTGTCAGTGTGAAGGGACTGATCACAGCATGTGAACTAAGCTCACGACATGTAGGTTGTGACAATTAGTGTACAAATAGAGTGAACTGAGCAGCGTGTAGACAAGGTCTACAACGTGCAGAAACTGGGCAGTGTGTAGACAGAGTCTACAGCGTGCAGGAACTGGGCAGTGTGTAAATAGAGTCTACAGTGTGCAAGAACTGGGCAACGTGTAGACAAGGTCTATAGCGTGCAGGAACTGGGCAGCATGTAGACAAGGTCTACAGCATGCAGAAACTGGGTAGCATGTAGAAACTGGGTAGCATGTAGACAGAGTCTACAGCGTGCAAGTAAGTTGGGTAGCGATTGGACGCTGGGAACGCTGTAGAACAGGGCACAAATTTGGGAGGCTTATAATTAGGTTTAATGTCGACGCAATGTAAATGTAAGAAAAAAGGATGATAAAGCAGAAGTACAGGTCCTCCTTCTAGCACCATTTTCTGTACTATCTGAAATCATTCGTGCAAGGCTGGAATGGGACGAGCACCACGTGATTTACAGATGAGCACAGAAGACCCTACCTTCGCTTGAGGGCAAGCTGGAATAAACGAAGGTAGAGTACCTTGAGCGGTCCACACGTAGATCAGACAAGGATTTCCCCAACATATAACAATGTGCAATACATTGGGTTATGCGTAAACAGCATGATAAACGTTGACCAGAACATGAACGTGTAAAGAAAA
Organism: Gnetum montanum; assembly: GCA_015680685.1. NCBI lineage: Eukaryota > Viridiplantae > Streptophyta > Gnetopsida > Gnetales > Gnetaceae > Gnetum > Gnetum montanum. The sequence goes on from MNCI01034697.1 coordinate 2,103,472, forward strand.
CAAATACAGAGGCAAACAGAAATGGATGAAAACTGTAACAAATCTTCATAAAAAATGAAACAACTTTAATGCAAAATGAGATTACAATGCACCGGTCTAAATGCAATTGCAAATCTGACACAAGGCGGACGAATAGCCCCAGTAGATGCTAGGAGATGATGATGTACTAGTTTAAATTGCAGGCACAACGTGAAGGCTGTATGCTCAGCGTACAAGGTAGGAGTCCTGCGTATCAGTTTCCTACTCTGTTTTTCTTAGTGTCCTCCGATTTTTTTGTCTCTAGCTTACCCCAAATTGCCCAGCTGATCTCCTAAAAAATTAGGATTTTTATGAGGTTTATGAGTGGCCATGGATGAGAGAATTTTAGGTCAGATGATAGATGGCTGCGTTGCTCAGGCGCAAAGAAAATTACAACTATACAGTGTGCTGCATGCCAGCGTGTACACACTAGGCGTGTGACCCAGCGTACAGACTTAAGCAATATAAAAGAATTTGACTTTACAAACGAACACTACTGTTACAATAGAAAATCTTGCGCTTGGCCCTTGGATCATAAGAATGCTATCTATTGAATTTGGGCTCACTTGGACTTGATCTGACATGGTTTTGGAAGGCCTTGACTAGTGTATGTTGTGCTATACACTGGGCATGCAAGATGTACATGCTCAGTGTGTGAACCCCAAAGTGCATGATTTTGAGGTCAAAACCCGATTTTCTTGAGCCCATGATGATGCCTAACAATTGCCCTATCTCTGAGAGTTGATGCCTTGTGAAAATCTTGCTCTGAAGTGCCTGTTTCAGGTAGTCTTTGAAGTCACACACTGGGTGTGCAAGCTGCATACTCAGTGAAAACTAAGTATTTTGAGCTCAAAATTTGCCAGGTTTGATGCCAGATGTCACCGTAGTCTTCTGTGGATCCCAGGGAACCATTTCTTGCTCAGTTCGACTCCGTTTGAAGCTGTTCGTGAGGCCGTCAAGCTTTAGTCATGGTGGGGAACATCATGATTTTAGCTTGATTCTTGTTAGAGAAGTACTAAGCCCAGAATTTTGAGGTGTTTCAGGGTGGATTCCCCCACGACTGGGATTGTTACCACTATGATCAAACATAGTATCTCTATACGAACTCTGGATGTAACATGCTTTCCCAATGCTCATATAAATGTAACAAGATTTGGCATTGGCCCTTGGGGTGATCGTATAGGCATATGTTGCATTCATACATATGATTGGCAGTTGAGCTCTTATTTTCTTCATTCCTTCTTTCCGAATGTCTAATGTTTTGTCCTACTTCTTGAGTTGTCAAAAATCTATCTCCAATGATATCGATGCATTCTCCACACTTTTTATACGTCCATTCCAACATCTTATTGATCTTTTCCTCAACTTCTTCTAATGATTTTTGTACTAGCAAAGAGGGTTCTTCCACCTTGAGATTGGTTGATTTCTTCTTTTTGTGATTATGGACCTTTGTTAAGTTGAGATTTTGGTCTCGTTGATGTTTTTCAACACTCTCCCATCTAGCCATTTCTCCTTCTTCTTTTGCTACTTGCTTAATAAGCTCTTGGACTTGATGGGTTCGTAGTTTGTATAGTTGACCTTGGACATACATTCCTAAGGTCTCTCTTGTTTCATTACATAGCCCATCAATGATATGGTACATTAGCCTTTCCTCAGAAAACCCATGCTCTGGATAGTTGTTTAATAGTGCATAATATATTTCTAAGGCCATGTCCAAGGGTTCATGTTTTGCTTGTTTCCATCCCTAGATTTGTTTCCTCAAGGCTAACACTCTTGCATAGGTTTGATATTTTTTGTTAAAGACTTCTACCATCATTGACCAACATCGTATTGAATTTGGTTTTAACGATCTATACCATACTTTTGCTTGGCCAATGAGTGTCATAGGAAAGAGCTTAAGTTTTTGCCAACCGTTATCAATGTTCTTTCATGTGCAGGCATCATAGAAGGCTTGTAAATGTTGATGTGGATCTAAGTCGTAGCCTCCTAAAAAATTAGGGAAGTTGTTTAAATCAAGCCTGGGTAGACGACTCTCTTTACAATGCCTACGGGAGATTCAAATAGCCTCTTGTATTTGCGTTAAGCTTGTAGTGGCCAGTGGTGGTTCATCATCATCTTGTAAGTTATGCTTTCATGTGTTGGGATGATGTTGCTTTCATTCATGTTTATAAGAAACCCCCACTTCAAGTTGTGTACTCCAATCTTCATCGTCATATAGTTCGTTGGTTCTCCAATGAACTTCCTCACTAAGTGTGGCATTATCGTGATCTTGTAGGAGAGGCATGGTTGTGGAGTTGTGTGTGAATTTATATGTGAATTTTAATAATTATTTCTTTCTAAAATATATATCATTAAGTCCTTTACAGTGACCTTATATGATATAACTAATCTAGATAACTAGCACCGTCCTCGACAACGATGCCAAAGATGAGTGGCAAGGTACCCCTACACTCAACCATACGAATACGAGCGTTACACATGCGATCCGGTCGAACTCCGTAGACGGACTAGTTATGGCATCTAGACAATTAGCCTTAGGTCATAGTTCACTGTCTTCCCACCTGGACTAGTATTAGCTTTGTCACGTATGGTTTAGTCCACAGTGAGGTGTATGATGGGTTTCTAATCTAATGCTACTCCTAAAGGCAATGGAAAGTAATATTAGCTAAGCTAGGAGAGAAGGGTGAGAAGGAGTCTAATCTAGCCTAATTTTGATGAGCATCCATTCCTTGATTATCCGTACACATCTTGGACTTCGTGCACGACTACCACTGGGATTACCAAGCGCAGATCCTAGGTACGCTACTAGGTTACCAAGTAGTCACACTTAAATGCTCATAATCAAGTCGTACTCATTTCGCATTTTAACATGAGTTTAAGGTTGAGAGAGATTAACTAGAAAAGTAGTAAATAATAATTAATTAAATGATTAAGCTAAGTGAATGTTGCAATGATGAAGTAATCTTGATCTTTATTGCTGGTCATGTGCGTGACCAAGTATGTCACACTCGAATAAAGGATGTCGTATAATTACATTCACCACACTGCAGGCATACACTAAGAGGAAAAGGAAGAGAAAGAAATGAAAACACTTAAACTAAAAAATAACTTACTACTAATCTAATTAATTTCTAACTCATTTTTTTACCTCTTATTTATAGATGAGGATAAAGGCCACGATATCGCGTATGCAATATCGTGGGTTGGGCTGCGATATCGCGTACACGATATCGCGGTCGCCCAAATGATGACTCATCAATGATGTTAAAAATAATATGAGACATTATTTTTTATGAATGTTGAAGAAAAGAACTAAAAATAATGTTGTTGATGCAAGACATCAAATTTGGTCTATTGAAGATGGCTTTGAGTTGAAAAGCCATATAGTATATCTAGAACTTTGACTTATGCAAAAAAAAAAAGGAGGGTCAAAGTGGATACAACACATATTGATAACTAGTAACATTGCATTACATCATCCTAGACTAATTACCATAAGACCAATCATAACCATCTAATGATAGCATTACTTAACGTGAAAAATTTAGAAAGCAAAAATTATAGTTAATTAATTACAATGTGTTAATTTCTATTAGAATGTCTATCAATGATTAGAGTGATGCCTTTAAGCATGGATAACATGACTTTCTAGCCCCATAGCCAATGCTAATTCCATCAACAATGTACCTTCAAGCCTGGATAACATTTCTTTCAAGTCATATGGTGTAACTAGTCCAAGAGATCATGAGATTCTTAGAAGAAGCATACATTCAAGCATGGATAACATGTCTTTCCACTAATACCCCAAAAATGTTTATTATGTATTCAAATGAATTAATTATTGCATTAACCTTACCAAAGGACTATCTTTAGGCATGGGTAACATGTTTTTTTCAATGTCATAATAAGATTATAATTATTGTTTTAAGAACATACTTCCATTTTAACAAAGTTTTAAGGAACAACATGACCACATGGAGGACTAGATCTCATAGAAGAAGTTTACATAATCAAGAGATCCTCTTAATGTCACATCATTTTTCTATCCCTTTTGGTTCTTTTCCTTTTCTTTAAGTCATAAAGATCATGAGTTAATTTTAAGTTTAAGTAATGAGAATTATATCATGCTCATGATAAGAACTCTTATTACTAGAAATAGGGAAAATGGATGATGTGGCCTCACTATACATATAGTTAATCCTTTAATAATTTAATAGTGTAGAACCAAATCCTTGTAATAAAACATCCTACTGTCATTGATGTAGTTGTTAGCAAAACAACAAAGATATGTAAAATTCATACATTAAAATTACTAAAGAATGAAAAAATATCATAAAGAATTAATAAATATGAAAGAATAAGAAAATGTATTAAGAATTAGTAAAGTTATTAAAGAATTAAAATTGATATTAAAGAATTAGAAAATGAAAAAAAAAGGTAAGAAAATTATCAAGAAATTCAAAAATAAGAAATGAAAAATGAAGTGTATTTACAAGGCCTAGTGAAAATATGGTACTACCCCAAGGCTATCATTAAAGAAGAAGATATAGAAGATTAAGCAAGGCGTATATCTAGTGATTGCTATGATAGGATTTGTAGTTGGGTAGGAAGTTCTAAATGGTTTAACTTATTGAATATTGGCCAAAATCAGCTTTTATAGTTCATCAGGGTGATAGATGTACATGACACTAGAGTGATAAGTATCATAGATAATATAAGATCCTTTCCATAATGCTTGAAATTTATTACGTTGAGAGACATGGTTGGAAATATAATATAGGTCTTCATAACCTAGCTTGATAATAATTTATTTAATCTTAGCATCATATCTATGTTTAGTATATGCATTATAAATCTCATTAAACATCAAAACAACTAGATGATTTTCTTCTAAAAAATTTAGATTAATTAAACATTCCTCTAGATGAATTTGATGTATATGTCTAATGACCAAATACTAGGTAGGATACAAATCTTAGCCTAGATTAGTAAAGTACATAATTTTCCATATCCTAATTCATATGGAGATTATCCTATAGGAAGTTTCCAAGTTGATTAATAGGCCCAAATAGCATCATTCAATTTAGTGGTTCAATCTTTTCTATATTGACTAACTATTATGGTTAAAATTTATGTTAGTTCTCTACTAGTCACTTCTTCATGTCTATTGGCCTAAGGATGATAGGATGTTGTTAATTTATGATTAACCCCAAGGTGTTACATAAGTTTATTAAAAGTGGATCCCATGAAATTTGTTTCATTATCTGAAATTAGCATCCTTGTTACTCCAACTTAATTCACCACATGTTGTTGAAGAATTTAGCTATTATTGCTAATGTGAAATCCTTAATTATAGCAGCTTCTATTCATTTCGTGCAATAGTCAATATCAACTCTTATGTGTGCCTTCCTATTTGACATCATTATGATGGATCCCATAAAATCAATTCCCCATATGTCGAATGATTCTAATGGTTGCATCCATTTTTGTAAGCCTTTATATTTGGCTATTATTCCTCCATCACACTAACATTGTTTATACGAATAAGCAAATTGCTATGTTTCTAAATGTGGTAGGTCAAAAATATGTAGTCATGAGTAGTTTGATGACTATTCTTTATCCCTCATAATAGTCTCTACATGGCCTTTCTTATATATCCTACAAAATTCTTGGTTGACTTTCCTCTAGTACATATCATCTAATGATTTTGTTAGCATAGATTTTGAAAATATTACCTTTGATTTTAATGAAGTTCTTTGCTTAATGAATAAATTTCTCCTTCTTGTTATTCCATTCAATATGGATTCCTTAAGTGATTAAATAGGTCTGGCCAACTACTAGCTATGATTTTTTTACATTCAAATCTACAACTGTTACTCCTTTAGTAAATAGCTATTCATATGGGAATTGGTCTAACAAAGATTCAACTTTTTTTTGTTTCCCATCTTATTCTCACCAAATGATCTATTATGACATTCTTAGTTCTTTTTCAATTAATCATGATGATGTAAAACTTCTATAAGATCACAAACCATCTAATAACCCTTGGACTAACTGCTAGTTTATTCATCAAAAACCTTATTGCATTGTGGTTAGTATGAATATAGATAGGGTATTCATGCACATAATATCAAAAATTTTCTAGTGCATACACCACAACCATCAACTCTTTCTTTGTAGTGATGTAGTTAACTTATGCTCCTCTAATATTGCAACTTGCATAGTCGATGTAATATGGCCTCCTTTAATGATCTAACTATGTAAGTAAAGTAATGTTTGTGATCGTTTGGGGCTGCCAACATTTTCCTTCGATCTTGTGACTAGAATCACAACAAACAAAGGTGTTCCTTCAAACTTAAGTTTAGGTGCTTTTTAATCTTTGACAACACCAAGGCCTAGATACCTCCAAATAAATTCAGTGGTAATAGAGAAAACTAATCATAACTATGTATTTGATGTTATGAATATTGAAATGCTTGCACCTACTACCTACCTACTATTGTGCCATCGTAGGCCTCATGTCAACTAATCGCTACACCTATGCTGCCTGCCTACTTGTTGCCTACTCACCATTGTTGCACACCGTGTTACTCTACCAAGCCCCAACCAACCCATGTCCAATGCTAGATCCATTCAGAAAATGTCCTCTGATTGAGATGCTTGGTTACCAAAACAAATTGTAGGCACACAATGAGGCATGGCTTGGAAAGAAGAGAAGGGTTTATCAGAGGCGAAGGATGAGAAAACTAGAAGTAGTCAAGGCAAATGAGGTGGCTATGTCTTTTGAGCATGGCAGTGGAAACTGCATGCTAATGCATTCACATGCTCTATTGATGCTTCTAGAATTTAGGAAAGTCATGACAAGGAAGAAAGGAATTTGATCTCACCTTTTTATTAACAAGGAATTCAAGTTTAGTGTAGGGTTTGTTTGTTTTAATGGCAAAGCCCAAGTGTCATGAGAACACCTACACAAATGCCTCCACCGTGGACTTCCATCCATTGTGGATAACAAATGTAGCCACTTAGCGATGTTTCAGAACATTCCACTGTAGAGCCCAACCCATAAAACAAGCTCTCTCTTAACATATTTCATGAAATCCAATCAATAACTTCATTAACTTAACCAATTCTTCCTCATCTCTGTGCAAAACCCATAGAAATGGACACATGCTCTACTCCACTCCCAATGCTAACTCCTGTATCTACTGCTTGTTAGCTGCTCACCACATCATGGATCATGTAGGCTAACCATGGTAAAAATTCTTGGTTTGAAGATACTATGTTCTATAAAGGCCTGTTAGGATGATGTACACCTAATGCTTTGTCAAATGGTGTAGAAAATAGCCTTCGAATTTTGCTAGAATTGTTGATATGGAATGTTTTAACTATGATTCAAAGGAGGCCTAGTTCCCTGCAACTGCATAGAATATGTTTGGCCCCCTAGCTACAGATATTACTAAGGAATACCCTATGAACCTTGAGGACCCAATGGGTATGGTTGTTACATTTGCTTGCCATAATTCTATGGGACCATAAACTTTTATGCCTAAGCATGAGTTGGCATAGGCTATGATGAAAATGATTGTTGCACCTATGTAGGTGGTCAGGCTTATGGATGCTAAGGTAGGTGATGAGGGACCTATTGATGATGCTGCTATGGTGAAAATTGAGGGGCCTGTTATAAAGGGAACTAGTTTTGGTATTACATTAGGAAGATTTGCAGTTGTGAGAGTGTTCAAGTGGAGCACAAGCTCAAAGAATTGAGGCCCTACCTTGGCAATACCTTAAACTAGGTGAGATTTATTTTCAAATGCAACCGTGAAGGAACCCTGCATCCATTTTATTTTTTCTTTTAAATACAAGGACAATAAAAATAGATCTTTCACCTACCCACATAATCTCAAAAAGGTCTAAATAATTTTCATGATAGCCAACTTATGTCTTTCATTCCTAATATAGCATTTATTCTCATAATAACTAGTTCTACAAATTGCAATTGCAGTCATAAACAAAGTTCATTCTTCACCTCTCTTCCCTTGAAAAATAGCATACATCATTGATAAAAAGAAGGATGGAATATATTTCATAAAGCCTACTCCATTAAATGGCCAAAATGTGCCACCATTTCTTTTCCTCCTTAAAATGCTTAAAGAAATTTATGCAAGCTTTGTTTTAAACTAAACTATAATTAAAGCTTTTTATTGAACTTTACAATGGAAAACAGTAAATATTTTTGGAGGAAAATTCCCATTGAACTTAAAGTTCCATGGTATAAAAACCTCATTTTTAAGAAACAAAAACAAAAACTATACAACCAAAGCCATAGCATAAGCTATTTAGCAAAATGGAAGAGAGTGATCAAAGTTACCCTCTTGTCTCAAATTCTATTGTACTTAATTTTTGATGTAACCAAAGCTTTCTTCTCTTCCTCTTGTTTTATCAGTACATCCACTTCTTCAACCCCCACATTAACCTTTGTAGCATTATTACCTAAAACTACCTCCTTCCCTTTTTCAAATGTTATTTTAATTCCAATATTCAAAGCTTTAGATTTGTCCTTATTGGTAGTACAAGAAAAATATAGAGGAATTACCTTTAAAATTTTTAGGTAATCATATTTTACTAAAACTACTCTAGCTCCTACACCTTTGGAGTTACAAGAACCATCAAAATATAATTCCTACCTACTCTCATCTTGAGCTTTCTCTTTTTTCAAGTTATAAACTTCTTGAAGTGTGTAAATTTTGGATTCAAAAGCTTTTGTTTCAATAGCTTTGTTTTTTCCATTTAAAGTAATTCTTACAATCATCAAAGGTTCACTATATATGTATGTTTGAATTGCTTATCCTTTTTAAGGTGGCCACATATGTAAGTAATCTATTGATATGTAACCTAATAAATTTTTACTCCAACTTCTACTCAACAAAAGATTGTGTGAATCTAAGATATCTGCCACTTGAATAGTTACTCTACGTTTTATATGGGGTTCAAAAGCAATTTCTAATAGAAAATTGGATAGCTAATCCACAATCTTCACTTTGCTTTGGAATTAAACCAAGTTTTTACAATATAGATAATGACATGATAGTAGATGTAGCTCCAAAATCAACCAAACAGTTGTGAAGAAATTTATCTTTTAACTTCAGTATTAAAAGAAAAGAGGAAGCTTCTTTATTAAGAGTACAATCAAATTAGTTTTTGATGTCTTATCAATGTTAGATACATAGCTTAACTCTAAACCTCCAACTCTCCTTTTTACTTTAATAAGCTCTAAAGCTTTCCTTTGCTGATCTCCTAACAATTGATAAATACTAATGTTGGTCTTAACATGTTTAAGATCCTCAATTAGATTATACTCTCCATCTCCATAAAAGCTTGGTTTCTTCATCCATTTATTAAAATTCTAATTTTGAGTACTTTACTCTACTTAATCTTCTTTAGTTTTATTTTTCTCTCTTCCACTTTGTTCAAAAACCTTCATCTTAATAAATGGTTCAGAAAATACATTTTGAGGCCTAGAAGTAGTTAATTTTTTCTTTGATCATAGATTATATCTATTTTCTTCATTGTTGTTGCACTCTTCATATGATGACATAACCTCTTCTGAACTTGACAAAGAAGAGGTATCACTAGATCCATTTTCAGAAGATTTGGTTACGTAATGAACACTAGATAGTTCATTATCATATTCAATATTGAGAAAGTTGGACACAACAACATCACTCTCATCTTCACCATCTATTAACTTAGTTTCTTGATGTTTATGTTTTCTACTTTTCTTTTCCTCCTTTATTTTAACTTTTTCCAAAGCTTTTCCTAGTTTCACTACTCTATTGGACAAGTCTCTCATTAATTGTCCTTTTTCAAATTCTTTGCTTTCTAACTCTTGCTCTATCTTAATACAAGATTCCCTTGGTAATGCTTTAAGTTGTGCAAAATCTTGCACTAGGATTCTAATTTTTTCTTCTCTTTTTTGAGTTGTGATAATTTCTTCATTGTTTAAGTTCAATTTTTTTTCTAACTATATAACTTCACTAAAGTAATCATTCAGTGTTATCAAGTTTGGAGTTCTCCTTAACTAGATTGAAATATTGGGGTTCACAGCTTTAAGATAAGTGTCTTTAAACATTTCATATGATGGTCTATATTTTCTTTGAAAGAGCCCACAAATTCATTGAAATTTAATGTTGAAATCTCTACTCAACTCTTTAACTCCTTACTTAGATTATATTAGCCCGTAGTATTGTTGTTGTTGATCTAGTTGATTGCCAAACTGGGCCAAGAAAAGACTTTTCATATCATCCCAACTTGTGATGTTGTTGCTTGGCAAGTTTGAATACCAAATTTGAGCCATATCCTTTAAATTTGCTACAAGCAACCTACAAACTCGATCTTGGACTTGAATATTTGCATGAGATAAAGCTAACTTAAGTAAGTGAAGGTATTCTTCATCCAAGTAAGCTTTTCTAGGAATAAAAGGCTTAGGCAAATATTTATAGACTACCTGAGGAATAATGGTGTAATTTTGAAACCCTAAGGGTTCACTAATTGTGGATTCGCCATCCTATTAGAATTTTTTTGGTGGCTAAACTCTTATATTACTTTGGTCTTCTCCTATAAACTGATAAACCAGACAAAAGAGATGAACTTGTTATCCTTCTAGTTTGTACTTCACTACTTGTCCCAAACTCAAAAACCTTTTTTTATTCTTTCTTTAATGAATAATCAAAAAATTCTAAATCTTCTAAAGTACTAATCTATTTGGTCATTAAGTCAAAATACTAGCTAATTTTCTTTCAAGCCCTCCTATCACAAAAAAGAACTATTGGTGTGCTACGACTATTAATCTCTTTGAATGGAATCAACTTAGGTAACAAATTTTTTTTCCCTCCTAGCACCAAAAAGAACTTTTGGCAACTATTTGGGACTGTCAACATTTTCCTTCGATCTCATGACTAGAATCACGAGAAATGAAGGTGTTCCTTCAAACTTGCATTTAAGTGCATGCTAGTCTCTAGCAATACCAAGGCCCAAATATCTCCAAATAAACTCAGTGATAATCGAGCAAGCTAATCGTAAATGTGTGTTTGATGTTATGAATATTGAAATGCTTGAGTTTGTTTATGAAACTGTAACTAGTTATTATAACAAAAATTCAACTAACCTTGTTAAATACTGTGAGTCATTAAAGATTCCTATTTTGTCAAGTCGCTTAGTCTATATAGTTCCTATAGTATGTTGCTTGAAACAAATAAAATTTCACCAAACTCCTTAAGCACAATTCTATAAAAATCTACTCCTAATTCCCCCCAGAGAGAAAAATCCACAAGAAAACTAAAAATAAGGAGCAATTCAATGGATTTTAAAAGAAAGAAGAAAAAAAGTAGATTTGTGTGAAATCTCAAACATTTAAGCAAGATAAATTGAACATGAGGAAACACTTCAAAGTAAAGCTATTCCAATTCAATCTAAAATATCACAAATTGTCCAAACCTTCTGAACTCAACAAGTAATTTCATAGAAGATAATCTTATTAAACTACCAAAATGCTTTGTAAACAACAAAATACAAGCTATTAGTCAACTAGTTAAATACTTGTCAAGAATTGCAAATAATAGAGCTATCAAAAATGATTTAACAATTTCAAGATTGAAACATCAAGGAAAAGACTTTAAAAATTGAAACTATTTTAAGTCATCTCAAAATATCAAAGATTTTCTATACCATCTAGACTTAAGCAATTTCATAAAGACATTACTATTAAATTACTCAAGATGCTTTTCAAAGACAACATAAGCTCTTATAAGGCAATCAAATAGAAGTCTAGAATTGCGTGAAAATAAAGCTATAAGAGCAATCAAAAAATCCCAAAATTAAATGCCAAGCACAGCACTATCTAAACCATTAGCTAAGCAACTAAGACAAAATAAAAAGAAAGCAACTAAATTGATAATGCAATTAGCAAGGCATTCTTACATGTAGTCTTCAATACGTCTTCTTGATTTTTCCCCCTACCCTTGAAGTCTTTTTATAGTGACTTTTGGGTAGTTATAATCATCATAAGAGATTAAGTTGAATTACAAATATCTAAGGAATTTACTCATAACCACCATAAAAAGTTATAACTTCTATAGTAAGTTACTAGAGAAACTCAAGCCATACTTGGCCAGTGTCTTGTTAGATAAATATCCAATAAAGTACCTTTTTTGTATAATAATACTTCTTTTTTTTTGAATTTTTCAAGTACCAAGTAGTTAAATTCATTGATGAATAATGAACATAGAAGTCTGATGAAAGAGATGCTCAACTAGTTGGCATCCTCTCTTGTACGCCCAAGCGCTCATCCGGCGCAGGTCACGTAACAACCTACCATCTACCGTCAATACTGCCACAACCCTCGGCACTGCACACCACCTCCCATGCCTACCGCAGGCCTTGTAACAACTGATCACTGCACAGGTGCAGCCTGCCAACCCATGTCCAATACTAGATCCATTCAGAAAATGCCCTCTCATTGAAATGCTCCGCTGCCGCTACCAAAACGAATTTCAGGTACACCATGAGGCATGGCTTGGAAAGAAGACAAGGATTTATCACAGGCGGAGGATGAGAAAACTAGAAGAGGCAGTCAGGGCAGATCAGGTGGCTGTGTCTTTTGAGCGTGGTAGTGGAAACTGCATGCTCATGCATTCACGTGCTCTGTTGATGCTTCTGCAAGTCGGGAAAGCCACGACAAGGAAGAAAGGAATTTGATGTCGCCTTTTAATTAACGAGGGATGTAGGTTTCGTGCAGGGTTTATTTGTTTTAATGACAAAGCCCAAGTATCACGAGAACGCCTGTGCAGATGCTCTCCACCGTGGAATTCCATCCGTTGTGGGTCACAAATGCTGCCCCTTCGCCATGTTGTAGAACATTCCGCTGCAGAGCCCACTCCACACAAAACAAACTCTCTCTTGACATCTTTGGTGAAATCCAAGCAATAACTTCATTGACGAAACTCATTCTTCTTCATCCCTGCGCAAAACCCACAGATATGGACATATGCTCTGCTCCACTCCCAACACTAACTCTTATGACTGCTGCCCCCGTAAGCTGCTCACCACATCATGGATCGTGTGCAGGAGATTTGCAATTCCGGATAAATTTTGACGAACTGTTCACGTCGGATTCGGATTCGGGAGCGTACAGAAGCTCATTAAATTCGCAATGGGTACGTATTTCATAATTTCCAATGAAATTTTGTCTAGATTTGTACATATACATTGAAATGGTCGCCTTGCCTTGCCTCGCCTCGTATTGTTCTTCCCTTGCGATGTCTGCATTTTGCATTAAAATCTTACATATCTTCTCCTATTCTGAATTATACCAAAAATTTCATTTCATTGTTAAGTGGCAAGCAAGCAATCAAGATTCGGCATGAGACGGACCACAGAAAACAAGGGAGTAAAAATAAATAAACAAAACACACGGAAATCACGAAAGTAAAAATAAATAAACAAAACACACGGAAATCAGGAAAGGGCTAATATGGTAACCGAAGGCCGAAGGGGCAAGTATGGTTCATACGGAAAGTTTTGGACGGGGCTGAACCCATATGGTGCTACTCATAGGTAGTCTTGAACAAAAGTATTAGCATACCAGATTTGCTATAAATTTGGTTAAGGCTTGAGGCTTAGAGGCTTAATTTCATTTTTGGAAACATTAAATTGAGTAACAAAAGGATTTTATTTTATTGCTGTCATTTTTGGTTGTTGCAGAAATTATATGTTTGGCCAAATTATGGCTCCTGAGTAAGAAAATGGATTCAATGCCCTCCATACCTTTGCAAATTTTCTTGCTTGAATTTAATGGTGATATTGCAATCTTCTGGGCAATTTTGAAGCATTACCAATATTTTGGATTTACATTGTGCTTGTTCTATATTTTACAATGTATTTTTATGATATATGATATTTAATTTTTAAAAAAACTGATATATTTAAATTTTCTCTATCACGTCCCGGCTAAGAACCCATCCCACTTTTTCTTTCCTTGCTTCATCCCCACTTTTTCTTTCCTTGCTTCCACGAATCGGATTCTTTTGATGCATAGTATCGGCCTGTTGTGGTAAAAATGGGTGGTTGGAAGGCGCTATGTTCTGTAAAGGCCTGCTAGGATCACGTACGACTCAATGCTTGCCCAATGCTCAATGCTTGCCCAATGTTTGCCCAAATGGTGGAGAAAATGGCCTTCTCGAATTTTGCTAAAATTGTTGATATGGAATGTTTTGACTCTGATTGGGAGGAGGCCTAGTCCCCTGCGGCTGCACAGAATTCATTTGGCCGCCTCGCCGCAAATATTGCAAAGGAATAGCCTGTGAAGCTTGAGGACCCTGCTGGTACGGCTGCTGCATTTGATGGACGTAATGCTGTGGGGCATAAACTTTTGCGCCCAAGCATGACTTCGCATAGGCTATGATGGAAATGGTTGTTGCACCTGTGTAGGCGGTCAGGCTAGTGGATGCTGAGATAGGTGGTGAGGGACCTATTGATGATGCTGTTGTGGTGAAAATTGAGGGGCCTGTTGCAGAGGGAACTTGTTCAAGTATTGCATCTTAGGTACTATGTTGGGCAGATTTGTAGTTGTGAGAGTGTTCAAGTGTGGCACAGGCTCACAAAACTAAGGCCCTACCCAGGCAATACCTTAAGTTGGGTGAGATTTATTTTCAAATGCCACCATGAAGGAACCCTTCATCCATTTTACTTTCTCTTTTAAATACGGGGGCAACGAAAATAGATCTCTCACCTATCCACGTTGTCTCATTTAAATACAGGGGCAACGAAAATAGATCTCTCACCTATCCACGTTGTCTCAATAAGTTCTAAATAGTTTTTATGATAGCCAACTTATGTTTTTCATTCTTGATACAGCATCTCTGTTCTCATAATAATCCAACCAGTTCTACACATTGCAATTACAATCATAGACAAAGCTCATTCTATACCTCTCTTCCCTTGAAAAATAGCATATAGCATTCATAAAAGGAAGGATGGAATATATTTCATAAAGACTGCTCCATTAAATGGCCAAAATGTGCCAACAAATAACTAATACATAATTTGAAGCATCCATCATAATGTGAAAAGATTTTGATTAATCTAGAGCTCTTAAGATTAGAGTCTATAAAATTTTCTATTTTAGGCTCTCAAAGATCTTTCCATACTCTTTTGATCAAATAAATAGTGTATATTTCTTAGTAAGTTTTACTAGCAACTTCGCCATTTTTTAAGAAATTTTCAATGAATCTTTGATAATACCTAGTATGCCCAAGAAAAGATCTCACATCTTTGAAAACCCTTGACCTTTGGGTTATGTCTTAGATGACTGATTTTATCTGGATCTACCTCAATTTCTATCTATGAAACCTTGTGCCCTAGAACCAGACCTTTTGGAGCATTAAATTAATCTTTTGCTAATTGAGCTTGAAAATGCTTTCCACGCATCTTTTTAATACCTACTCTAAGTAGTCCAAGACCTACTCTTTTTAATATTTTGATCCAATTACTAATATATTTTAGAAAAATACTAAATATAAGTCATTGGAATGTAGCAAGTGCATTGCAAAGAGCAAATGACATTTATGTGTAAGCAAACATTTTCCACATATTGGTAAATGTGATCTTTTCTTGATCTTCTAGTGTTATTTGAAATTGATTATATCCATTGTGCCCATCTAAAAACCTATAGTACTAATGCCCTATAACAGTATCTAAGACTTGATGAACAAATTATAGTGGAAAGTAATCCTTAAAAGTTGTCATATTTAGCAGTCCAAGATCAATACGCACCTTGGACTTTTTGTTCTTTTTTAGAACAATAACTAATGGACTAACCCACTCACTATCCACAAGTTAATATATGAATCTAACCTTAAGTAGTTTCTTCAAATTCTATTTCATCGCTTCCTTTAATTTTGGATTCAGACATCATTGAGGCTAGAAGTGTGGCTTAATCATAGGATTTATATATATTCGATATTCATAGATGCATGGATCGATTTCTATTATCTTATCATATGACCATACAATTTCTCCAAAATTCTATTTCATCACTTCCTTTAATTTTGGATTCAGACATCATTGAGATTAGATGCGTGGCTTAATCATAGGATTTATATATATTCAATATTCATAGATACGTGGGTCGATTTCTGTTATCTTATCATATGACCATACAAATGTTGTTGATCATTTTTTTTTACTGCCTCAAGTAACTTATACTTTTGTTCTTTATTAAGATTAGCATTAATAATTACTGAGTTTCCATTGTTAAGAAACATATATTCTAGTGTATCTAATAATATCTTGAGTTATATAGGCTCTGATTCTATTTTATCAAGAATCTCTAACTTTCCCCATTCCATATCTTCATCTTGTTAGTATTTTGCTTAAGAAAGATGTATTTTTAATCACTCTATCTTATTTGTTTCATCTATATAGATGTCGGTGATCCATTCCATTAGTTCCATGCATATTTTGGAATTGTACTCTCTTCAACTTATCAACCACTAGATGTCTTTATGTTCTATGGCTACTGTGTACAAGCAATGTTGTACATACACATCTTTTACATAAGTTTCGCATGCTAAGATATTTATATGCTTGACAATTCATGTTTTCTACATGTAGTTTCATCCCATATCATTGTACATGATGCATTGAACTCTATGGTTTTGTATGACTTCCTTTTCATCTTCCTTAAAAATTTCCAAGGACAAATTTTTTATCCCCAACTTAGCATCAATTATACTAAGCCAAGATTTTTCCATTATAATTGGATACTCTCCCTTATTTTATCCAACATGGATTACTAGAAAGTCTACAATGTATGAGCAACTATTTATAGTGGTCACAACATCTTCTACTTGTCCAAGTGAAACAATGATAGATTGGTCTACAAGCTCTAACCTAATATTATATTTCTTTAATGGTGGTAAATTCTATTCTTGATACATATATTGAAAAATAAAATTTATTCCAAAGCCTGAATCTATAAGATCTTTTTATGGAGCTTTTCCTATAATTTGAAAGTTGATCAAAGGGCTTTTAAGATCTGTTTGCTTAGGAAGTACCCCTATCCTTATCCAATGTCTTGCAATTTGTGTGACCATGATGGTTGATGAGCAACGATTTACCCCTACGCCCAATCATACAAATACGAGCATTTACACACGATCCAGTCGAACTCCAAGGATTAAGTGCTTATGCACTTACACAAAATAAGGATGGGCAATCATTGTCTTCCCAAGCTTACTTGTAAGGCACAATTATATAGTTAAGTAATCTTGAGGTATATGATTTTTATGTTTGTTATGTTTTATGTTCCTGGTGCTTAAAGTGGACAAATGAAATAATTTAATAACTAATTTGATTTAACTAGTAACTATTCTCTAACTAGTCCTAACACCAGCATCCATTCCCACTTGCCAGACACATCCTAAACCAATGTAACACTATTGGGATTACCAAACGCTAGTTGTTACTGGGTTACCAAGTATTCCACGTATGCTCGAAGTGGTCGTATTAAGTGTGCTAATTTTTTGATAATGAAAAATTTAATAGAAATAACATTAATTAACTAATAAGAGTGCAAATAACAATAAATAACATTTAAATGAAATAATTAAGCTATTCTAATGTTGCAAGGTTTATCACAAAGTTTGTCTTTATTTCCGGACACAATGTGTGCTCAAGTACACAATGCTCAAATAAAGATCTATTCACTTTATGACTCCTACTACGAACACTCAAAAGTAATTCTAACTCTGGAAAGGGAGAAGTGCAAGAGTTCAGCTAAGGGACTAAGAACTAACTTTGAAACCAAGTGCCCATGTCTCTTATTTATAAGTGAAGAGATAAGTTCCAATATTGCATGTTCGATATCGCGTATCCAATATCAAGGGTCTGATATTGGGGATCCGATATCAGGGATCCAATATCATGACTCATCATACCCCCATGACTGAATGAAAACTCGTCCTTGAGTTTCGAAGGTCTGGGATTATTGATTGAACGACAACTAACGGTGACATGGAATGACAGATTCAAAGTGCCCAGTGAACGAATTGACAAACATATTATATCATTGGTATTCATAACCATTGTGGTGAACATTGTACATAGATGACATCCAGACCCTTATTTTACAACTTGAAGAGAGCAAGAGAAAAAAAATGAGGTACGTTGTTACCAATGTCAAAAATGTGCACACCGTTTTTCATTCATGGCCATATGATCAAGCTTGTTCCCTATGTAAATGCTTTTTGCTCTAGTCCATCTTGAGTGCTCCCTCCTATCCTAGTCCACTGTTCATGTGATCTCCATCTACACACACAACATAGTCACGAATTCGTAACGATAGATAAGGTATAATGTAATTGATACCTTGCCTCGATATGAAGCACATTAGCTAGGTTGAGGGTATGGCAAATACTAGGTTAGAGGTTTGTAACTTATAACTACCCAAGGTGTAGGGGTGAGATAAGTAATGAAATGGAAAAACTTACGGTAGGCCCCCACGACGAAGAGTGAACCTCTGGTAGCAATAGGATGGAAAATGAAAGAACAAGGAAGATGAAAGAAATAACAATGGTGAAGTGAATGAAACAAAAATAAAAATGGATGTCATTGATGGGGTGAAATGAGAAATAGTTGATTGCAAGAAATGTTTAAGGGAAAAAGCTTAACAATTGCACCAAAAAGGAATGCCAGTGGGTCCTCCCCAAAGTAGGTTCATTCCCTTTATGCCTTGACAAACCCACAAACCAAAGAGTCTGTAGGCTCTAGGAATGACATAAGGAAATAATGGTTAGGGACTTACACACAAGAGTTTACCAAAGAATAACAATACGTCAACCANGGACTTACACACAAGAGTTTACCAAAGAATAACAATACGTCAACCAAGATATAGACTAATCATAAAACCAGCAATGAGATGGAATATGGGAAGAAACATGGAAAGAAAAGAAAAGAGAGAATGAAATGGGATCCCAAAAGCAAGGTTGTGTAAAGTTCCTTGTCTATTATGTAGTTAAGGTGACTTAATAGAATTCATTTGAAATCCATATTAAAATTAACCACATCCAGTGACCTTGTAGCAACACACTTGACCAACCCATCCTCCGAAAGTAACAAGAATGCATCCACAGAGTTATCACCATTCCAACAAGAGAAAGATAGAGAAGCAGGAAGCAAGAAAGGGCCTTAGTTAGAGAGAACCTTTAGGCATGGGTAACATGTCTTTCTAGTGCCATAACTAGTTCTTGTAGCCCATGTTTCTTTATTATGTCTAAGGGGCATGCTTTGAATTCCCACTAGTTTTTTTTTTTAAGTAAGAACCACACCATGAAAAGACTTATTTAA
The DNA here is from genome assembly GCA_015680685.1 of Gnetum montanum. Classification (NCBI taxonomy): domain Eukaryota; kingdom Viridiplantae; phylum Streptophyta; class Gnetopsida; order Gnetales; family Gnetaceae; genus Gnetum; species Gnetum montanum. The sequence continues at coordinate 2,122,894 of MNCI01034697.1, forward strand.
TTTAGTCAACTTCCTGATATTTGATTAATAGCGGAATGGTAGAAAACCTATGAAAGACATCCAAGTACCCAAGAGAATAGCCAGCACAAATGCATCAAATCCCATTGAAGCCACACCCTTTTCAATCCCCTTGAAGCCACCAATTCATTAATAAGTTTGCTTAGAAAAAGGGCCAGTACATTTGCAAAACAAATGGAGACCATAAAGTTGTATGGATGAACGGGTGATGTGGACTCATTACTTGTTTTATCAAAAAAAACCCATATCCTAGCATCAACATTAAAAGTCAAACGTAAAAACAAAACATTAGCAATCAACATCATTATAGTACAATCCACCATCATGAGCACTTATTATACGATGAGTGAGAGTAATTCAAACAAAATGTAATAGAGAAAGAAATAGTAAAAATGTTAACGATCGTGTAAAACAAAAACAAGTAAAAATGAAGAATGTGGAAAAAAATGTATAAAACAAAAAAGACAAAGAAACTAAGGGCTTTAGAATGGTTAGCATTAGTGGCCATCTCCCCCATGACTAAGTTGGAAGGAGAAGATCCAAAATAATGAGAAAGGTTGTCCATGAACAAAGGTAGTATTAGTACTAGCCATTTTAGGCTCATGGGAAGGTTTGGTTTGCTGGATGTTGACTAATAATTTCCTATCCAGGCTTTTAGGTTTATAGATCATCATGGCCCCTGAAGAAAAAGTTTCATGAATGATATAAGATCCTTCCCACAACATTTGAAATTTAGTTCGTTGTGGCACATGTGTAGGATTCCAATAGAGAACCTTATCTTGATTGGTATGTAACTTTCATAATTCTTAGGTCATGACGTTTCTTGTTGAAATCCTTATGCAATTCATTGGATAAGGTTAATAAATTTTCATCTAGCAAGTTAAGGTTCATTAACTATTCTTTCTATGCTAGACTGATGTCAAGGTTAAGATCACATGTTGTAGATAGTGTATGGAGCTCAGTTTGGATAGGAAGTGTTGGAAGTTTACTGTATACTAACTCATAGGGAGAATAGCCTATAGGGAGTTTCCATGTGGAGCAATATGCCCAAAGAGCATCATTTAGTTTGGTGCTCTAATCTCACCTATATTTTCCAATGGTTTATGTCAATATTTTTGCGATCTTCCTATTGGTGACCTCGGCTTGACCATTCACTTGAGGATGATATGGTGTAGTCAGCTTATGCTCAACTCCTACGCATTGCATTAATTTTTGAAAGGTCGCACCTGTAAAATGTGTACCATTATCAAAAATAAGTGCATGAGGCATGCTAAACCTATTTACGATTTGTTGTTGAACAAATCGTGCAGTGGTAGATGATGTACAATCAATAATAGTAGTTGCTTCTACCCATTTTGTAAAATAGTCAACAGCAAAAACAATGTGGGCTTTTCCATCAGACATTGGTGTGATAGGCCCCATAAAATTAATAGCCCATATGTCGAAGGGTTCTAAAGGTTGAATCCATTGTTGTGGACCCTCCATTCTAGCATTCATTCCCCCTTCACATTGGCAATGCTCACAAGATTGGATGAAATGAAGAGTGTCCCAGAACAATGTAGGCCAATAATATCCTACAAGTAAGATTTTAATGACTATTTGTCTCCTAGTATAATGACCCCCAGAAGGCCCCTCATGAGCATCTTGGAGAACTTGCAATTGATCTACATCGGGAACACACCATCAAACCAGGCCATCAAAACACACCTTATAAAGTTATCCATTGATTTGCATGAAATATTTGGCTCAGTAAAGAAACTGTTGTTTCTTTTTAACGTCTAGCCCTTATGATGTTTCTCGTGTGAGAAGATAGGTAAGAATGCTACTATACTAATTTATCTCTATGGTTAATTGATTGTTTATCACACCTACAAAGAGGAGTTCATCAGGGAAGCAGCCAAAAATTAGATATTCATCCTCTTTGTTGTCCCATTGTAACTAAGATGAATGATTAGCAACAACATTCTCAGTGCCTTTACGATCGATCATCGTAAGATCAAACTCTTGTAAGAGCACAAGCCATCATATGATGTGAGGGTTCACCATTGGTTTATTCATTAGAAACTGTATTACACTATGATCTGTGTGTATAAATATCTTATAGCCCAATACATAGTGCCTAAATTTCTCTTGTGCAAACACCATGATCATTAATTCTTTTTCTATTGTGGTGTAGTTGAGTTGTGCACCAACAATATTTCGACTTGCACAATGAATGTAATAGGGACATTTTTGGTTATTGAACTTTGTAACTATAGCTCCTAAATAAAAATTGGATGCATCAATCATTATATGGAACAACCTGAACTAGTTAGGAGCTTGTAAAATGGGTGTTTCTATGAGCTTCTGTTTCAAGGTTTGGAAAGCTAGCTCACATTCCCTAGTCCATTCAAATGGTACGTCCTTCTTCACTAATTCTACCAATGGTTTTGTAATCTTCAAAAAGTTCTTGATTAAGCGTCTATAATAGCCAGTATGTCCAAGGAATGATTAGATATCTTTTACAGTTTTGGCTTAACGAGTGATTCCTTGGATGACTTTAATATTTTCAAGATCTACCTCTATCCTTATTTGTGAAATCTTATGCCCTAACACAATGCCTTCTTGGACCATTAAATGGCTTTTTAACCAATTGAGCCTTAAGTTAGTTTCTACACATTATTTTAGTATTTTCTCTAATTGGTCCAATGCTTGTTAAATTTCACTCTGTAGGTGGAGAAATCATCCATAAAGACCTCCACACCATTCCCTATTTTCTGCTAAAATATACTTAGAACTAAATGTTAAAATGTTGTTGGGGCATTACACAAGCCAAACAGTATCTGTCTATATGAAAATGTCCCCTAAAGACTTGTGAATGTAGTCTTGGATTGGTCTTCTAGTGCTATTTGAATTTGATTGTATCCACTATAACCATCCAAAAAACTATAGTAGCAATGCCCTACAACGGTATCTAAGGCTTGGTCAACGAATGGTAATGGAAAATGATCTTTAAATGTTTCCATGTTTAACAGCCTAAAGTTTATACACACCCTCCATTTACCTTCCTTTTTAGGCACAATGACTAATGAACTAACCCATTCACTATTAGCAATGGGCTAGATGAACCTAGCTTTTAGAAGTTGTTCAATTTCTTCTTTAACCACTTGCTTAAGCTTTGGGTTCAGTTGCCTTTGCAGTTATCATCGAGGCTTCATGGAGGGGACAATGTAAATTCTATGTTGCCATATCCTAGGATCTAATCTGGTTAATTTGGGATATGACCAAGCAAAGGCTTTCAACCATTTGTTTATCTTCAGCAATCTTTCTTTTTGTTGAGGAGTGAGCTTAGCATTAATGATTATTGGTTTACCATTCTAGAGAAATGTATACTCCATACCGGTGAGCAATGGTTTTAATTCAAGGGGCTCTTGCTTAAACTCGTTAGGGATTTCCGACTTCCCCCAGTTGATATTTTCTATGTTAGGACTTGGAAGTTGGCGATGGACTTGCTCTAATGTATCTATGCTATCGATATAGGCACAAGTCAAGCTCTCAGTTGGTTCCATGCATAGAGTTGAATTGCTCTCTCGGTCAGCTATCAGCCACTAGGTGCCTTCCTATCTTATGGCTATTGCATACAGGCATCGTTGTATGTCAATTATTTGTGCACACTAGTTACATGCAGGCAATGTTAAGCGTTGTACAAACCAGGCCTTCTACACGTAGTTGCACCCTCTGTCACTGTATGCAATGTATGGAACTTTCTTCTTCTCAATCTTTCCAAATGTATTTTTCTTTAATATTTTAAAGGAAAGATCATGTATTCCTAGGTGTGCGTGCATCAATCGTGCTTAGCCATGCTCTTCCCATTATGATTGGGAAGTCCCCCTTACAGTTGTTGACTTGAATCACTGGAAAATTGGCTAGATACGACCACCCACAAATAATATTAACAATGTCCTCCACTAGTCCTAATGGAATAGTGATGGATTGATCGGCCAACTCTAAACGGATGTTACTCTTTCTTAGTAGAGGTAGGTTCCAGGCTTTGTACATTTCTTGAGAGATTAAGTTAATACCAGAACCTAAATCCAAAAGAGCCTTGCAAGGTTCATTCCCAAAAATTTGTAAATATATAAGAGGACTTCTAGGATAAGAGAATTTCCTAGGAAGATGGCCAGCTTTGATCCAATCAGTGATGGCATGAGTTAACATGATAGTGTGCGTGGAGTGCGGCCTTTAGTTTAAAGGAAGCTCCGAAGATTCAAATGATGGTGAGGTGTTTGGAGAATTAGCTGCTTGTGGTTATGAGGACTTGGTTGGACTATTGGTTCTAAAGAATGGTCTTTTCTTTGATTGGTTGTTTGAACCGATAGTAGGTTGAGGATTGACAGCCCTTGTAGCACTACGTTGCTGCAGCTGGGTAGGAAGCTCACCCTGCATAGTTGGAGCAAGTGGTAATGGGGCTAAGGGTGGAAGAGGTGCAATCAAATGAGAAGGATAGTATGTTCATGAAACATCACTCCAAGGAGAAAGAGCTCTATAGTACTCATGGATCTGGTAGTGAGGCTGAGGGGTAACGTGACCAGTGGAGTCACATGGAGAGATCGGCTATTAAAGGTAGTACCCATATGGGTCAGGTTGATGGTAAGGGTATTATTGTTGTGGTAATAGCATTCCCCATGATTGTTGGTGTTTCCATTGTTGAGACTGTTCATTCGATTATGATGGAGCTCCACTCAGATAATATGTCAAGTGTTGGTGGAACTACCTCGAGTTACCTTGAGGATAAGATAACCTTCTAGGTGCTTGCCATTTGTTCAATCATGGGTTTAGTGCATACACCCTAGACTCTTGCAGATGTAAGACTACTAGGCAACATCCTTTAGGATGGTCATATTGGCATATCTCACATCCACCATCATTATCTGTATCCAAATCCACAACCTCTTCAATGATGGCAACTTTGCCCTTACCTTTGTTACATGCAGACTTAGCTTCTTTCTTTTTCCTTCCATCTTGGTCACTACTTTGCTCTCTAGACTCCTTGACTATTTTTATAATGGTTTGAAATTTATCATCTAGGAACTTCCACATTTAATCTACCTTTTCTGATACATCTTATGCAAATTTTTAAATGCACAAAGTCTTCATATTCATCATCTCTTCAAGTGGTGACTCTTCTTCATCTTCACAAAATGTAACTTCCTTCTTTTAGAGGGAAGGATCTCTATAGTATTCCTCTACATTTTCTCTTTTCCTTAACTCACCTTCCTCCTTGGCAACTTGCTCTAACAATCTTTGTATTAGATGGGCTCTGAGCTCAGATAGTCTTCCTTGGGCATAATTCCCAAGGGTTCTTCGCGTTTCATACCTAAGCCCATCCAAGAGATGGCATAGTTGTTCCCTTTTCAAGTAACCATGGCTAGGGAAATGATGTAATAATGCATAATATCGACCCATGGTAGCTTCCAAGGGTTTGTGTCCTCCTTGTTTCCATCCTTGGATTTGCCTATGCAGGTTGAACACTTGGGAGTATGTTTGATACTTATTGTTAAATAGCTCTAACATGGTACTCCATAGATGAATGGATTCCAATTCTAAGGATCGATACCAGCTTTTTACTTCCTTGATCAATGTCCATGGGAACAACTTCAGTTTTTGCCACTCATTTTCTATATTTTTCAAGGCATATGCATCGTGAAATGTTTGTAAATGATTTTGAGAATTAACATTGTATCCCCCTTCAAATTGTGGGATCTTGTGCATGTCTAGTCTTTTGATCCTACTATCCCTTTGGTGCCTTGCTGGGATCCTAATGACCTTTGTTATATTTAACATACTTTGGGTGGTGAGTAAGGGTTCATCATGATCATATTATCTATGGAATCTACAATGCCTATGTTGTTCCCTACCCTCCCTCCTTTTGTGATGTGTCTCTCTAGACTACCTTCGTTCCCTTTCTCGACTGTTTTATCTAAGATCTCTGTTTCCCTTACCATTGTCCTCATGCTCCTTTCCTTTGCAACTACATTCAGATCCCGAAGGAGAGAGGGAAGGAGATGATAAAGGTAAAGAGGAAGGAGGACTACTACCATAACAGTGCCTGTCATCTTCTCTTTGGTGGTCTCGACCTTGGTCGTGGTCACGATGCAAATGTCCATCATTGTCACATGTTTGTGCTCCTTTTCTAAACCCTTTGTGTCCATTGGTATCAGAACGTAGGTTATGAATAGTTGAGTGAAGGTTCTGATACACAACTCCTTGACCAAAGTCAACAAGAGGAACATCGTTTTGTGGAAAACCTCTTGAGGTAGGTTCACCATCCTCGTTTCACTTAGAACATATGCGACATCTTGAGACCACTTTTCCTTCATAGATTTGTAATGTCTCTCCTATTATAGGTCCCTTTAGTGTTGTGCCTTCGTGGATTGATAATCCCTCAAATCTTGTTCATCCACAATGTACTTCAATTGAAAGTGAAGCATACCAATTTGTGTAAGAGCATGAAGAAGAATGCTTGGGATTGAGTGATCAGGAGGTAACATTGTTGGCAACCGTTTGGGATGTGACCGCCAACAAGTGTCCTCGAACAGGATTTAGGTGCTTGCTGGTCTCTGGCAACACCAAGGCCTAGATACCTCCATATAGACTCAGTAGTTAATGTGAGTACGTGTGTGTGCTGTTGTGGTGTGCAGTTGTGAAAAATGAAATGATTGCATTGTGTGTAAACTATAAATGACTTATCATAAAGAGATTCAGCCAACTTTGCCAAGTACTGTGAGTTGTTGAGAGTTCCTATTTTGTTCAATTGCCTAGTCTATGCGGTCCTTATAATACCTACTCGTAACAAATAAAATTTTGCAAAAACATTTGAGCACAACTCTACAAATCTACTTCTAATTTTCCCCAGAAAAAGAGATAGTTCCACAAGAAAACTAGAAATAGAGCGAGATTCAATGGAAATTAGAGATAAAAGAAAAAGAAAGCAGATTTGTGTAAAGATCTCAAATATTTAAGCAAGGTAAAATGATACGAGTAAACACTTCGCAATAAAGCTATCCCCAAATTCAATAACTAAAAATTGTTCAAAATTCCAAGGCCTAAATAAACAATTTCTTCAAGACAATCCTACTATGCTACCAAAAAAAATGTTGCGTAAACTACCACATACGAGACTCATTTTTGGCTAGATAATGGATGTCAACAATTGCATTCAATAGAACCTTCAAAAGACTTGACAATTTTTTATTAAAATACCATAGAGATTCACTTTAAAGATAAAAGAAGCTATTCTGGTCCTATCAAAATACCAAATATTTTTTGAACCCTCTTAACTATCGAATCATGCAACAGCATGACTACAAGAAGAGGCTCTCTTACAACGATCTCAATAGCAGTTCTTACACGTTGCACAATAATAAAATTTACTACTAAAATGCTCTTAAGGCTTTTAAACACAAGCACTTCTATGGCAAAATTTTAATAGAAGTTTTTAATTATGCAACAAGAACAATAAGAACAATCTAAAAATCCCAAAATTACTTGCCAAGGATGATACTATCTAAACCACTAGCTAAACAATTTAAACAAAATAAAAATAAAACATAACTCATAGGACTATGACAAAGAGGCTGAAATCTTTT
>MNCI01034697.1:2141551-2197094 GCA_015680685.1 Gnetum montanum
TGATCTAGTCAAAATCCAAGGATTAAGTGCTTATGCACTTTCACAGAACAAGGATGGATTAGGCAATCATTGTCTTCCCAAGCTTACTTGTAATGCACAATTGTATAGTTAAGTAATCTTGAGGTATATGATTTTTATGTTTTATGTTTCTGGTGCTTAAAGTGGAGAAATGAAATAATTTAATAACTAATTTGATTTAACTAGTAACTATTCTCTAACTAGTCCTAACACCAACATTCATTCCCACTTCTCGGACACATCCTAAACCAGTGTAACACTACTAGGATTACCAAACACTAGTCGTTACTAAGTTACCAAGTGTTTCATATATGCTTGAAGTGGTCATACTGAGTGTGCTAATTTCTTGATAATTAACAATTCAATAGAAATAAAATTAATTAACTAATGAGAGTTGCAAATAATAGTAAATAACATTTAAATGAAATAATTAAGCTATTTTGAATGTTGCAAGGTTTATCACAAAGTTCGTCTTTATTTTCAAACACAAGGTGTGCTCAGGTACACAATGCTCGAATAAAGATCCGTTCACTTTATGACTCCTACTGTGGATACTCAAAAATAATTCTAACTTTGGAAAGGGAGAAGTGTAAAAGTTCGACTAAGGGACTAAAAACTAACTCTAAAACCAAGTACCCCTATCTCTTATTTATAGGAAACGAGACAAGTTCCGATATCGCATGTCCGGTATTGCTTTGGAATTTTTGATATCACGTATCCAATATCAAGGGTCTAATATCGTGACTCATGAATAGTGATCAAGTTCTTATTTTATTTTGGTTGAAGCATGTTTTCTATAGAAGAACTTGATATGTTAGAGACTACAAGTAAATTCATTGTCATGTCTCTCCTTGTTAGATGTGAGAAAATTCTAGCTCTACTTGTTTATTCCAAACTTATTCTAAAGAAAGGGAATTTCTTTGATTTGGATTCATAACTACTAGTATTGTCCTCTACTTATATAGTAACAACCCTTATTACATTCTTCTATTATGGCTAAATAGGTAATTTTCCTTACATTAACAGTGGTGATACTAAAAACAATGGATTCAACTATTATTGAGAGTTGATGATCAATAAGGTACCCCTATGCTCAACCATATAAATCACAAGCATTCACACATGATCCAGTTGAATTCCATGAATGGGACTATTTGTGGTATCTAGATCACTATGCTTTGATCATAGTTCATAGTCTTCTCACTTGGACTAGTGGTAGCTTTGTCATGTATGGTTTAGTCAGAAGTGAGGCATGTGATGTTGTTCCTTATTCTATGCTACTCCTAATGACGATAAAGAGATAAATTAATTAAACTAATAAATGATGTAAAATAAGATCTAAACTAGCCTAACACAAGTATCCATCCCACTTTCCTAGACACATCCTGAACACATATAGCATTGCTGAGCTACCAAACATTAAGCGTTGCTATGTTACCAAGTACTACATGTATGCTCGAAGTGGTCATGCTTGTGTTCATTAATAACTGGAAATAAATTACTTAATTCAAATGTATTTAAGTAGAAATCATGAAAGTAAAGTGCATTAAAGAAAACATTAATCTATTCTTAGTGCTACAAGGATTATAAAAAGAGTTCATTTTTATTTCTGTTACATTGTTATGCTTAGGTACATCAATGCTCAAACAAAGAACCGTACACACTTAGACTCCTTTTGTGGGCACTCAAAAAATATTCTAACTCTAGAGAGAAGAAACAACAAGAGCTTTTCTACTTTGATTAAAAACTAATTTGAAAACTGACTCAAAACGGGAGCCCAAGTGTTGTATTTATAGGCCAAAGTATATACCTCGATGTTGGGTACCCGATGTCGAAGCAGACAAAAAATAACGATTCATCATATGTTAAGAATTTGATGTCAAGGCTCCGATGTCAAGATAGGAAAATCATGACTCATCAAAAGTGATGTGCTACAAGATGAGGCATATACAAAGGTGATTCTACACATAGATTTGTAGATCTATGATATTCTGCAAGGTAGTAATAGTAGGAGGCATGAGTTAATGCATTCACTAGAGAAACAAGTTATTGGACATAGTAACCATAAGGATTTGGTTATCTATAAGGATATTGCTAACTTGGTGGTGGCATTTTCCACAATTATGGATTTTTCCACTACTAATGATATTGGTTATGAGGTTGAGGATAAGCCTCATTAGAATAGTACTATTGTTGTTGGTAGGATTATCTATAATTACCTTGTAGATAAGGTGATCTATCAAGCATTTTTTCTTCACAAACTTTGGGTTCATCATGTATGGTCCTAATTTTTGCAAATGGATCATGACTAGATAACATCCCTTAGTGATAAAACCTTTTATCATGTAGACTATGATATCATAGCTCTATGTACATCATTGTAGATATGATGTAGTGGGCCATGTTCATGCATATAAATACCAATCCACCATCACATCAAAAGAATAATTTTTTACCAACACTTAGTTAAATCCTTGCAGTTTTTTTTTCTAAACTTAGAGTTAGAGTTAGAGTAAATGCCTATAGTGTGGTGAATAAAATTATATGAAATCTTTATTAGAGTTGATTTTCCTTTGATACAATTCATGAATGAAAATAAAGATTGAGATTATTTTTCATTATTGCAGCATATCACTTAGCATAGTTTTACTTTTTCATAATGTTTACTTTTATTTAGTCATTTACTTTTGCTAAGTCATTTACTATTCCAATATCTATTAGTAAGGCAAAATAAGTATGACTAGTTTTGAGTGTAAACTATAATTGCTTGGTAACCCAGTTATGACTTTGCTTGATTTGCTTAGTAGTGAAGTCACTTGGTAATCATAGTACATCAACCCAAGATATGTATGAAAAGCAAGGAATGAATACTTATCATCATAGAATAGAATATATTCACATTTCTAATGTACTTAGAATTAGAATCTAGAATCATTTTTACCATGTTCACACTTACCTACTTAAAGCCAAACAACATCAATTCATCATATATCTCACTAAAAGGTAAATCATATGATTTACACCTCGCTAACTCTAAGTGGGAAGACAAAAAATCATAAATTCAACATTAACTCACTAGTAAAATTATATTTTCCATTCGTGGATTATAATCTAATCACGTGTGAATAGTTGTGGCTTGTATGGTTGAGTGTTGGAATATCCAACCACTCATCATTTGTGTTTCTGCCAAGGATATGTTAATGTTTGCTAGTTAGTTGATTTTACAAAATTTTTTGTTTCAAGTATCACAAAACATATATTTCACACTTAGAAAAATTTCTTAAAATATATGCACACTTAACTATTAAATAACTAAAATGGCTTCTACAACTAAAGTAAAATCTTCATATGTTATTGATCTTAATGAAAGTCATGATAAAGATTACAATGAAGAAGATTGGAGTGCACTAATGCAAACCAAAATTTCATATTCTTGTACTAATCCTTATTATCCAAATTTTATATTCAATGAACAACTTAGATAGAGAGACCTATAAGGCAATATTATCTTGTCACCTGAATGTTCAACACCATCAATGCTTTAAGCAACTCTCATGAGGTAAAATATTAACCATGTGCAAGAAGGATATTAAGTCATCAAAAACATGACTAGGCCATATTAACCAATAGGGGCCCAAACAAGAAGGGATGCCATTATGGAGGCAAGATATTGTAACTACCAGAAACATCGAAGGCTAGAATGGAACACTAAGAGGTTTGCAGGAACACATCTTTGACCTTGCATCCATGTGAGGGCCTATTGGAGGTGGAGACGGGGTGCCCATAATAGTCTTGTCGATCAAATGGGGACTTACAAAATGCAATGTTGTAATGTTGTTAAGTGCTTACAAAATGTTTGCAGCATCAATGATGTCAATGGGGCTGAGCATAGTCAAAAGTTTCCCCCTAAAACAGAGGTGTCAACGTGTGGTTACATGCAAAAATAACAAAAAAAAATGTAACTGAAATGCTAGAATGTGAATAAAATGCTAAAAAAATGCATAGGAAGAGAGTGAGAAAGAGAGTGGCACCACCCCAAATAAGGAGAGCATAGTTAACTGCAAGAAGGATGAGGATGTTTGTAGTGTACAAACAAGCATAGTAGGTAGTGTAGTCATAATCTTGGGGTGTTTGGGCTATAAAAAATAACATCTGTCATGAAGCCTATGCCTACCAAGTTGGCCACCACAGTGTCCCATGGGCTATGGTGGTCTACGATGGTGTGCAAAGGTTCTTGCCAGTGTACTAATTCTTGCCTTAAGTTGCTCTTGCTAAGAAATGCCAAAGGTGCCAATTGAAAATGCTAGTTGTGTTTGAGTTTCACCAACTGAATGCCAAAAATTGCCAACCAAAATGCTTAGATGCTAACACATAAAATGTAGAATGCTGGGGTATTTATAGGGTCAAGGTTGCTGTGAATTATGGATCAGGTGCCATGTGGTAGTGGGGTAGTTGAAACTATGCTACACCAAACTATGCTCTCCACTAAAGCAAATGGTGTTCTACTAGTGTACTCCTATGGACCTTGTGAAACTACCAAACTATGACTACACTGCCCAACTACATGCACATGTACTAAACATACTGTAGTGTACCTAACAAATGCAAAATAATGCAAGCTTGGATACTACACTCTGGGACTACGTTTTTCACTATCTTGAGTGGTTTTGAGTGTAGTTACAATTTTGGAACAAAGTGGGATGCAAAAAGAAATGAAATTTGCTAATCCTACTTGTCGAAGGTGCATCAGAGCTAATTTGGATGCTAGTGTTGCATTTTGGAGGCCTCTAGAGGTTGTTCTATATGACTACACTCAACTATGCTCAGGAGCATAGTCTCAATAGTTGGAAAATTTTGCAAAGAATGCACTTTCATGCTAACTATGCTGACTACACTCTAGAGCATAGTCTTGGTAGTAGGGAGCATAGTCCTAACACTTAGAAAGAATCTTGCAAAAACTAAGCTTATAAATTGTCTACACTTGACTACACTCCCAAGCATAGTCTTGGCAATTAGAAAAAATTTTATAAAACTAGTTTCTTCATGTAGACTACACTGACTATGCTCTAAAGTGTAGTAGGAAGCATACTCCTAGCACTTACAAGAATTTTCCAAAATGTTTCTTCCATGACAACGATACTTTGTAGCCACTAGCTTTGCACTTAGGAAAATTTTCAAAATTGACCATCTCTATGTTGACTATGCTGACTATGTGCTAGAACATAGTCCCAGTAGTGGGGAGCATAGTCTCTGCACTTAAAAAGAATTTGCAGCTACTATCTTGACACTTAGAGAAAATCTTATAAATCTTGACATGTGTTGCAAACTACACTCTAAAGTGTAGGCCTAGTAGTGAAGAGTATAGGCTGAACACTTAGAAATAATTTTCCTTGTGTTGACACTTAAACAAATTTGCAATTAAGATGTGGTGGCCAAAATTTGGTGGTGTTTCATTGGTCCCTCTTTATTCACATCTAGAGAAGTGACTTGAGAGACATCGACAAAGAATGATAAAAAACCATAGTAGGCTTGGCACCAACATCACTCGTCAATGCCTAACTAGATGTCATTGCACCATGCTCAAGAGTGCTAAAGGTTGTGATCTACTAGAGGTAAAGGATGTAGGTAATGCACTAAGGATGGTAGGAAAGGTAAAAATTAATAGGATGTCATGTTGATGACTGACTGTGACTATGGCACCAAGGTGGCTTGCCATTGGAACATTGACCCCTCATTAGAATGCTCATGAGAGAGTTAGTTTGGATTCAAGGTTGGACTGGTTAAGAAATTTTAACTCTTTGGCTTTGTTTAGGGACATGCTTTTTTCCTACTTTCGGTTCTACACATTACTGAATGCTAGCTATATGAGGCTTTCCATTAGGTGGACTATGCACCACCTAATGGACTTTACTTTGATGCAACTACATTGCATCTGTAGGATAGGTGTTTCCTCCTCAGGATGACTTGTGTTACACCCACCTAGGCTTTGACCAACCCATAGAGGCTCCCCACAAGACAACTTGTGTTACATCCACCTTGGGTTCTACGGTTGACTTGAAGAGGGTGCCATGTGCATCAGAGTGGTTTGCAAGCTTAGTAATGTAGGGGACGTTGGGGAATGCAAGGTAAAAAAGGGTAAAAGTAAGTACGCTATAGCAAGGTAATAGGGATGTGCACTCTTGAGTGGCTTGGCTAGTCCAATCATACATATCAAAGCAATGTGATGACTTGCCACTGCGATGAGATGCATCTTTGCATGATGAACTAGGGCTTCATCTTACAAACACCACTTAGAGAAGACAAGAAAACTACAAAATGCAATGCAAGTAAATTGTTGGATGCAAGGGTGCTACAAATGTTGTGAAGGTTGAACCAGTTGCAAGCATTTGAGAAGCCAATAAAGGTGTCAGGGTGAGAATGTTACAAATGTTCTAGAGGCCAAACTGATGGCAAGTGTCCATAAATATTAGCAAAATGCTTAGGGATGGTGATGTAGTAGGTGCTCAAGAGTCCACATCAATGACAAGAGCTCAAAAAATTAGCAAAATGGTGGGGGGCCATAATGTTGCAAATGCTTCCAAGCCCAAGTAATGGCAAGAGCCCCAAAAATTAGCAAAATGGTGGATGCCATAATGCTACAAGTGCTCCAAAGGGTGTCCCAGTGGTAGGAGCTCAAAGCACCAGCAAAATGCCCAAAGGTGGTAGCACTACAAGTGTTGCCCAGAGGGTGCGCCAATGATGGGGGCTCTAAAAGAGCAACAAAATGCTAGGGGGCTGTAATGCTACAAATGTTCCAAATGCCTCTCTTGATGATAGGAATTTCATTCTGGACCTATAGTGTCCCCACCCCATCCACGAGATGTAGACAAATGAGGGGAGAGTTGGAAGTATTCTCGCTCACTTGCTTGAAGAACTATGTGTGGTAGATTGTGAACCCAGTTTAAGATCTTGGTAGACTATATGCATTGCTATTTTAAGGTCCTAGCAGACTATGAACCCAATTTAGAATCCTAGCAAACCATATTACTAGTTTAAGGTCCTAGTAGACCACTGTGCACTAGTTTAACATCGTAGCAAATGTGCTGCAGTGTCAATTTAATGTCATGACCCAAGGATAAGTTGTGCTAATTTAGTATCATGGTGGATGGACTATGCTAGTTTAATGTCATAGCGATGATCTGTTCCAGTTTATAGTCATAGCAAACTTTCTATGCCAGTTTATAATCATAGCAGATTTGTTATGCCATTTTATAGTCATAGTGGACTTGCTATGCTAGTTTATAATCATAGCAAACTTGTTGTGCTAGTTTATAGTCATAGCAAACTTGTGCTTACCTTGCTTTGTTGAGATGCAATACTATTTACTAGGCATAGTAAGGCTTCAAGTACAAATGATTCATTTAATTGGCAAATTCATTACCATCCTAATCAGTAAGCTTAAATGCTTCGTTGTCATATGCCTTAGTGACCAAGAAAGGCCCTTCCCAGTTGGCTAAGAATTTATCTGTGGATTCACAAATGGCCTTGAGGACTAGGTTCCCTTTCTTGATCAAGAATTGATGCTTTTACCTTTGCTTTTCTTGGTACCATTCGATGTGATTAAGCATCTGCATGTGCCCCTCCTCTATTGAGTTGAGGTTCAAAATTCTCAACTCATCATTTTGAGCTTCATTGATGAAGTTTGAGAGGATCACCCAGAGCCATGGAACCTGTAATTCAAGAGGCAAAATTATTTCAAACCTATAAACAAGGCTATATGGCATCTTACCTATTGTTGTTCTGCATGTCATGCAGTAGGCCCAAAGTATGTAAACTAACTGCTCATGTCATCATCATTTACTGCTGCTGGGTGTCTTCTTCAGAAGGTTGATAATGACTTTGTTTGTGACCTCCACTTGGCCACTTTCTTGTGGGTAGTATGGCAATGAGAAGAAATGTTTAATATTGAAGCTTTCACAAAAGGCCTTAGTTTTAGCACTACTAAATTGTGGCCCATTGTCTATTACGATGGTCATGGATAAACCAAAATGGGTCACTATGTTGTCAAGCACAAATTCGCAAACTTGCTGTAATGCTCTCTTCCTAAGCGAAATAGCCTCAACCCACTTTGTAAAATACTAAGTTGCAGTTATAATGAAACTATGCCCTATGAAGGACTTAGGTGTTATAGGTCCAATGATGTCCAAACTCTAATGTTGGAACTACCATGTGATCTACATTGTGTGCATTTTGGTTGGTGGCTTGTGCATTAGGTTGCCATGTCATTAACAAATATTGCATGTTTTGACCTTGGAAAGACAATCACACTCCATGTAAGGCTAGTAATAGCCTAAGCATCTAATTTTCACTACCATTTCCCTAGGTACTATGTGGCCTCTACACAGTCCCTTGTGGACCTGCTCAATGATTTTTTGCACTTCACTATTGCTCACACAAGTTAACAATATGCCACTGTAGGATCTGTGACATAAGGTGCTACCACCTATGATGATGTACTACTATGATCGTTTACACATTGCATCCTTTTGGGCAATGGTTAGATGCTATGGAGGTTCATCCTTTTGAAGGTACACCTTGATGTCATCATACCATTCCACTACGTGGGTCATGCTTACTATGGCTATGGATGCAATATCAATGGTTTGCATGATAGGAACAATGCAATCTGCCACCAAGGTGGGCAATGCATGAAACATGTTAGGTGCAATGCTTAAGGCTAGCGTTGCGAAGGCATTAGCTATGGCATTTTTTGTTCTATGGATATATTGAACATCGACAGTTGCAAACTATTTAAGCAAAAGCTTTGTCAAGTCATAATAAGGTTGTAAATGTTGGGCCTTACAAGCGTAAACTTTGGTTACCTGGTTAATCACAAGCTACAAGTTACCTTGGGTTTCTATGCTTTGGATTCCTAGGTTGTGAGCTGCTAGGATACCTCTGAGGAGACCTTCATACTCCACCACTTGTTAGTGCAAGGAAATGAAAAATGATATGTAAAGAATCAAATCTCCCTAGAGGGAAACATGATAACAACAGTGATGCTACCCACTTGAGAGGTCAAAGAACCATCAAAGTGCAAAAGTTCCTAGAAGTTGTTAGGCACTTGATTGATGCTACTAACATGCTGATCTAGGAATTCTGGATCGATTATTTCTTGATCATCGATGGGCAAAGCTATGAGTTGTGCAGCTATAGCTTAACCTTTAGTTGATGCTTATGCAACATAATGTAGGTCAAACTCTATTGTTATTTCTTTCCACCATGGAACATGACTACTCTTGTAAATGTTTGTTGTAATCACTCAGAGCACATTACTCTTGCAGATGATGTTGACTTGATTGTGAAAAAGATAGTGCCTCCACTTCTTGAGTACAAAGACCAAGGCAAGGAAATTCTTTTTCACATTGTTATATCTTATTTTGTGGGCAACCAATGAATGGCTTAAGTAGTATACCAAGACCTCTATACCATCATCTCACTTTTGGCAAAGTAGAGAGGCAATGGATGTATCAGAGGTAGCAAGGTAGATGTAGAAAGGTTTATCTCTTCGTAGAGGATGAACTGTTGGAAGTTGAGCTAGCTCTTGTTTAAGGTTTTCCAATACCTATTGGCATTGAGATGTCCACTCAAAGTGGACTCCTTTTTTGAAAAAATGTTGCATTATCTATAACTTATCAGTCAACTATGTGATAAACCTATGTATGAATTGCAATCTACCTTGTAAGCCTTGTAGCTCCTTAAGGTTAGTTGGTGGTGCTAAGTTGGTTATGGACTTAACCTTATCAGGATCTACACATATGCCTACTTCAAATATTATGAAACTAAGCATCCAACCCATCTTAATGCCAAAAACACATTTCTTGGAGTTTAACCTAAGGTCGTGTTTCAAACAACCTTCAACTACCAGGTCCAAATTGTCTACATGGTTGTGAGCTACCTTGGACTTAACTGCAATGTCATCAATGTAATCATTAAGCAAGCTTAACATGTAATCGTTGAAGATGTAAGTCATTGCATGCTGATAAGTTGCTCCTATGTTCTTAAGTTTGAAAGGCATCATGGTGTAACAGAACATACCCCAAGGGGTCATAAAGGTTAAGCTGAGTTGGTGCTCTAGGTTGATTCGAATCTGGTTATCGCCTGAGAACCCATCCATGAAGAATAACAAGGCATGACTAGCCGTAGTATTGACCAATTGATCAATACTAGATAATGAGAAATTTCCTTTAATGGTATCCTTTTTCAAGTCCCAAAAGTCTATGTAGATGTGTATACTTCCATTTTTTCTTGGGCATGACCTCAATGTTGGAAACCCAATCTACATAGTTAATGGTCCAAATGAAACCATCTTTGTAAAGTTTGGTGATTTCATCATGGATTGCCAATGCCACCTCAGGCCTAACCTAATGTGCTTTCTACTTGATTGGCTTAATTCAAGGATCAAGGATAATGTTATGTTGAACTACATGAGGATCTAGGCCTGGCATGTCTTCATAAGACCATGCAAATGCCTTAATGTTATTGTTGAGCACTTTAGTGATGTTTTGGACATGTTGAGGCTCTAACAAAGAACTAAGTTTCAATGCTTTTGCTTCACCACTAGGTGTAGCTATAGGGATTTCAGTAAGGGGATCCTCAATGACATCACTTGCCTCTAGATCGAGCCTTAAGTAGATGGTCAGGCCAATCTAGTGGTGCCTCTATGGATGTTATGTATTCATCGTAGGCTATGGGCTTAAGGTCTAGACATTGTCGATTGATGCATTGCGTGAGACCACCATGGGGCTTGGTAAGGACCAGAGGTGAGTGAAGATGCTCTTATGTAGTCATGTTGTATTCCTGCGAAATTCTAGCAAAATTCACCAAAAAATTGTCAAGCCACACCCATCTTAATAAAGTCAGTATGTGCAAATAGAGGAAACCAATGCCATGAAAATTTTTCCTAAGTATGCACATGTAATGTTAAAGAAAGTAAGCATGCATGGGCTACTTTTAGGCCTCAGCAGGCCATGTATGCTAGTTTAAGATCTTAGCAGACCATGGTGTGCTAGTTTAAGGTCTTAGCAAATTGTGGTGTGCTAGTTTAAGGTCTTAGCAGATCATAGATGCACCAAATGTGTCGTTTTGGACAAGGCTAGCAGTATGTGGACTATGAAATTAGCCTAGGCATTCATTGGGCATTGAGAAAAATTGAAAAAAAAATTTCTAAGTCTAGGTAACTACGCTCTCACTCAACTACGCTCCCACCCAACTACACTTTCCACTATGCAAATAGTGTTGAGCATAGTCCAGAGGTTGGTAAGTCATTAACTGCTCCCAAGCACTATAAAAATGCATTTTACCATGGGTAAGTTTAACATTTTCAAAGTTACAAAATGTGAAGTTCAGAGTGTAGACCTGCTATTAGTGTAGCATGCTGCTAATACAAAGCATAGTTGCTACTAGGATGATGCACCAAAGTCGATGCCTACACCCCAAACTAGCAAATGTGAACAAGGGAGAATGAGCACTAGGTCACTTGTTGTGGGCATGCGTGGAGGAATAGAGGATACCACTATCTACTAGGTACCCCAATTACATTCTCCCCTTTGCCATTTTTTTAGTGTTTCATTTTACACTTGAGGGTTTGGGGGAGGACATTGGTGGCACCCTACTATGGTAGAGGCCACCATAGTTGAAAGAGGGGATGTGTGTGATTGTAAAGGCTTTTTTGAGCGACAAGGGTTTTACGTTGATTACATGGATGCATGCACATGAGTGGTGAGGGCTTTAGGGATTTGTGATTGTGGTAGCTACCAATGCGACCATCAGTGGAGCAGTCATGGGTTGACACTGGGGCCACACATGGGGCTATGGGTTTGTAGGGTTTCCTTGTTGCAGTTTTCTACAATTCATTTATTTTTGTTTGAAAATTTTTCACAGTGCAGGGCAAGGATTTGGGGTTTGGCAATGGCCCTAGGGTTACTACTCGTAGGCTAGAAGGCATGGCAAAGCTTCTATAATTTTTTTTATTTTTTTATTATTATTTCTTGTGTGGGACAAGGGCAAGGGCTCCAGCAACAACCAAGGGTGGATGTCGTAGGGCAAGGTTACGGCAGTGGTTTGTCCTAAAAAAATTTTTATCTTTTTGAAAGAAAATGCATGAGCAAGGATTAGGCATGCTAGGGGTGTAGGGGCCATGTGGTGACTATACCCCATGGCATAGCAGTGAGGGCTGCAGGGGTGTTGCACCTTGCAGTGCAACTACATGGCTGTAGGGACCACGAAGGAAGGCTTGGTGCCAAGGTCATGTTTTTGCATTCTCTAATTTTTTAGCTTTTTAAAAAAAATTGTTGGCTATAGTGGTAGGATAGGATAAGAAGCATGGCATATGGCGATACTATTAGTGTGGGTGGGGAGCACATAGGACAGTGTAGTAGGTGAGGGGTATGTGAGGCACATAGGATGTGTAGGGTGCATTGGGTGGTAGGCAGTGGGTGGTGCATGATGCCATGGCAGGGCACAGTGCATGAAGAGAACATTGGGGTAGCAACCAAGACTTCACTCCTTGTAGGTCATAGCTGGGACTACACTCCCATCTTAGAAGCGTAGTTGACACCAAGTGTTCATTGAAATGGCATTTGCCCAATAGTTAGTTTTTTCTTAGGGCTACACTCTATGGAGAGTGTAGTTAGGGAGTTAGAATTTTTTGCAACCTGGGACTACGCTCTCTAGTTTTCCAAAGTGTAGTCAGAGTGATCCAAAGTTAGAAAAATTTCTGTCTCTAGACTACAGTCTCCACTGAGGTAGCCCAGAGTTACAAAAAATTCACTATTTTTTGGACTACACTACCCAGAGTTAGAAAAATTCTGGAAAATTTTGTAAATTGTACTCAATGCTAACCTTGCAAAATGTGACAATGCCAACAATGCTAAACTTGAAACCATGCCAAACCTATGGACTACAATGATGCTAAACTACCAAAACATGCAAACTATAATGATGCTAATAATGCTAACCGTGTGAACTGTAATGATGCTAGAACTACAAAGATTGCAAATTGTAATGATGCTAAACATGTAAATAGATGTAAAACAAGATGCTAATCCTATGCATAAGGTGTTGTAGCACAGTGAGTACCAAGCACATTGAATGTATTTGTTGATGTCCTATATCCATAGGGCCCCAGGGGCATCAAAATTATTTTTGCTAATCGTTGTTATATTATGCTAATTTTACTAACCTTAATTTAATATATTTTTGACAAACTTTTCATGCAATTGTATGTATACTAACACTTCATTTTTTGCTTTTGTGGTTGCAAGGTGCTACTAAAGCCTATCCTAGTTTTCATGGAGCTCGTGTGCATTCTTTGCTACATGAGCAAGCCTATTCCTAGCATGCCTACACCAGATATGCAGGTGGGTTAGTAGGTAGTGTGGTTCTAACTAGGGACATGTGAGTTCTTGGAGTTCTTACTGCAGCACTTTAGTGTGATGATGTGGTCACACTTAGCAATGGAGGTTGCCAGCATCATCATAGAGACATTGCTACTTGGGGCTAACTAGAACATTTTGGGTTTATGTCTAATGGGCCTACTACTAGTGATGATGGAGTAGGTGGTTTGGGAAAAGGCCTTAAGGGTGCTCAACACTTATCCAAGATCTGGCAAATGCCAGGGTTCTCTTGCTACAATAAGAGAAATACCCTCTTTGTTGCTCTACAAGTGCATACTTTGCTCTAGAACCCACCTAGAACAGTATACTACACCGAAGAGTAAATTCTCTTATAGCTTTCATGGTGTATTCTTACTATTGGATCATGATAAGTTTACTAAGTACTCATTCTTATTGAGATTTGACGAGAGGGGCCTACATGATGAGAGGAACACTCTAGCCCTAACCTGTACCACCCTAGAGGTATTCCCCTCTAGCACAAATGTTCAGGAAGTTATGCTTAAGTAGGTGGGATCTAATCTAGGGGCCTACCCTACCTAGTACCTAAGGGCATACAAGCAACGCAAGACCCAAGACTGGCTAGATGAGGTGTGGGCTACTAGTGAGCTCAACATGGAGGAGATGCTTGCACCACCACCTCCATCTCGCATCTCATTTATACCATGTAAGCATTTACTGTTTGGCTCTTATGCTTGCTCATGTGCTTGTTGATATGCATTTTCATGGTGTTAACATTGTTTTTGCCTCTATTGCGGTGGCAGTTGCTTTGGACAAGATGACAATGATCACCATAGGCTGCATAGAAGCCATCCTCATCATGAAATATGGTGATGTAGAGGATGTGTAGAATTGGTTATGCCACCAGGCCTCAGATGAATTGATCACTAGGCTCACACATGCTAGGTTGATGGACCTATTCTTGACCCTTAGCCTTAGCATTCCAATGGCCAAAATAGTCACCATCATTGACTCCTTTAGTAGCGATGTTAGGTATTTCATCACCCAGGTACACGGTGTAGGGTTAGTGCTAGACCTCAACGAAGCCTTCTTTGCCAACCTCTTTGGACTTCCTACTAATGGCCCGTTGATCATTGATAAGGCCAACAAGGAGGTGGACTACAGAAGGGAGATCAAGGATTGGTTGAGGGCCACCCAATCTCACAAGGGCATACCCATAAAGAATGTGCTTGTGCCTGAGGTTCGAGAGCTCTACCCTCTCTTTCATGCCTGTGCCTTTTTGAAGTTGCTCTCCCAAGGAAAAATCCTTGCATTGAAGCAAGCATGGATGATGAAAGAGCTGTTGTTGAAGGATACAAGATTCAACTGGGCTACTTACATTGCCATGGGTTTGCATGCAAAGATCACCAAGTTGTGATTCAAACTCCAAGTGAGGTCTCACGTTCACTTCGCATTCTTTGCAAGATATCTACAAAGGTTCATGGAGCTCTTGGTGGTACGTGATGATGGGCAATGGGTGGTACAGGACCATGAGCAATTTTCAAATCCATGAATCAAACATATTTTCATGACGACTTGCACGTAGAACCTCCCAAAGGGAATCAATGAGTTATTGTCACTAATGACTAGAGGTCCCATGGGGCAATCACACTATTCACATGATAGTGCAAGGGTTCCCCAATTGGCATTGGGAATGTGAACAAAGTGAATCACTACATTGTAGAGATGGTGGAACCATATAAGGCAAAAATCAAGAGGTCACACCCCATAGAGGAGGCTGCTCCTGGGGTTGGAAGGGCAAGCATCAAGAAAATCTACCTTAAGCTTCATAGCTTTCAGATGGAGGTTATAGGTTAGTATGCTTAGCTTAGATTCATTTATTATGTTAGTATATGTTTACATTTTTATGTTTTTTTTTGTGCTATATTATGCTAATGTGCTCATGTGTATAAGTTATAGAAACAAGAGAGAGGGCTATTGGAGCAGTAGCTGAAGCAGTAGTAGAGGATGCATCCCTTCAAGCTAAAGAGGGAAAGTCCCATAAAGATGGCCTGCATGAGGTCATAGACACCTTCTAGTAGTTGGAGGATGGGCTACTCCACCCCGAAAAGGATGATTTTGATTATCTATTTGACAGCGTGTAGCTGGCTTACCCCCCTACTCTTATGCCTGAGGGCCTACTAGGTGAGTGCTTTGGATTGCCATCTGTTGTTACTCTTTTGCTCTAGCATCTTTGGCTATTTGGTTTTATGCTGATTGCATTGTTGTGTTACAGCCTCAGATGTGTATACTAGTGATCCCACATCTACCTACTACATGAACCCATGGGTAGACATGCTTAACAAGATTGCCTTCATTGAAGATATTATGGAGGACATGGTTGACCACCTACAATATTTCAGTATGCAGTAAAAGTATTTCAGTACCAAGATATGTTCAAGGTTTTCCACAAATTTAGTCATTGCTAAAAGACTAGGAATTCACAAACTATGAAAAGTGAATCCCAAAGTGGAGTTGCTATCCACTTCAACAGTTCGGTCAATCAACTACAATTACTATGGAAGCAATTCCACCAACCCTGCCACCAAGCAAGTTTAAAGAAGAAGCATCTACTTCAACCAAAGCAGAATCACCTAACTATGACACTAGAGGTACATTATTCATGCTACAGACTAGCAAAATGGTGTTACAAAAATGACTAATTTTAGGAGGAAAATGGCCACCAAGAGCCTCCTATTATACAACAGCATCAAAAGATGATCCACTAGCAACAGGGGCATATTGCAGTTTTCTTCTTGAACATTCAATTGATACTTCAAATCAGCAAAAAGATGAGGTAAAATAATCGAACTATCTCATGAATTAGACCTCCTATGCTAGTCAAAATTGAAATTTATTGGAAGAAGATATAACTAATATTTACTCACTAGTTAGTGATGTCCAAACAAAAGTAACTATAATAGAGTAGCATCTTAGAGCCTATGACGATACTGTCAAATAGCGACAACAAGCAAAGGATGATCAACAACAACAACAGAAGAAAAGGATTGCAGAATTCTTAAAGGAAACCTATACATTAGAAAAAAAAAGGAGGTTACCGCCAGATATAGCAAAGTCTCCACCAAAGCCATCAGTAAAACACCAAGATCCAGCAGAAAAATTGCTAGAAAAACTCCAGAAATTGAGGAAAGAAAAGGTAGGAAAGTGTCCAACAAAGGAAAGGCATGAAGAAGAACAGGACAAATCACCTAAGAGTTAGGCAATTTTTGAAAACACAATGATGAACATATTGATAAACTCGAGGATAATGGCTATCAAACTAGACTAATGATGGCAAGATGATCTAATCTACCTTGGAGATAGTATCAGCAATCACTGACCTTCTCAGCTTTTCAACAATGGCCAGCAACAACAGTTCCTGTTATATACATCAACTACTTACCACCAAAATAAGTATTGCATGCTATCTGATTATGGATAGATTAGTTGCAAATGGCAATGAAAATATTGCAATTGGATGAAAGAATAATTATTTTGGGAGCATTTACCAGAGCTATCGGGAAAATTTTTCATTGGTGGAAAAGTTCAACACTTGAACAATAGGAGTAGATATTGCAACAAGGATTACAAGGAGTATTTGTAGCCATAGTAACTGAATTCACTATTGATTTGTCCACCAATCTGCGACTACTAGATAAAGTGCTTTTGAGTCAAAAGAAGCTTACCAATCTGAAATACTTTGAGCAATTCAATGTTGAATATAGTAAAGAAGTTTACAGGTTAGCATTACATCAAGACCCTATGATCTCCTTACTATATTTAGGAAGCCTTCCAGCCAACCTTAGGCACATGGTACTTTAGAAAGCCATTGAAAAGAATATAGACCTATCTCTTACCTATTTTGCTGATATCATCCACATGGCTAGACAAGAGCTTCAGTTTGCATGTTATAATGTGAGTTTAACAAAATTTCTCCCATCAACAGAAGTTTATGCTAATTTAGATGGAGGAGATGTCATTGGTAGACCATCTAGAAGACCAAGAAGAAATAAGGTGACAAAGACAACCAATATCTAGAGATATCTTAGATTTATAAGACAAAGATGGTATAGGGGTTCAAGATCATGACAAACAAGGAGGACGACTGTGTTTGCCAAGAAAAGAAGATACCCTATTAATCAAAAAAATGTATGTTGTTACCATTGTAAGTAATTTGGACATTATGCTTATGAATGCCCACAGCAAAAGTCAAATCCAAGGATCAAAGCATTCTTCGACAATTATTTAGAAGAATGGGAACTAGTTGATGATCCAAAGCAAGAAGAACCAACTAAGAAGATTCACCAAATTCAATTACTATCTAATGATGACTCAAAAAGTGAAGGGGAATTTGATGAAGAAATACACTCAAATCCATAGGAAGATGATAATGATCAAAAGCTGTTGAGAGGAATGATAATGCAAACCCAATTTTCAGATTAGGACATATAGATTTAGCTAAAGACTGTATACAACTCTCAGTAGAAGACTATACTGAAATTGATACTTGGTTGAATGATCAGGAAATGTATTCTACATCAGAAGGTGACATTGAATAGTTAACACATCATATGTCCCAACAATCTTTAGAGGATTGGGATGATGACCTACATTGCAGTGAAGAATTATCAAATGTACCTAGCACATCTCAATCAAGGCACAAATCCAATGATAATCCTTCAAAAGGTACCCCCAAAATTCCTAATTACACCATATGAAAAGATATTTCCTATTGTTACAAAACTTGACAAAGCTTGAAGTTTATCAAAACCTACCATTCCAGCCAAACAGTAACATCAAATCAAGCATCTTATGTCTTTGCATAGCTTAATCATCATACCAATCAAGTTGGCAGTCAATGGTAAGTAGATTTGAAAGAAATATCAAGCTTTTGTTGACACTGGAGCAACCCTAAATTTCTCCCACAAAGATGTGCTTGAGAACTAGGTGTCTCATCCAAACCTAGTAAATATTGATACCATGATCGAGTAAGGAGCCTAACTAAATTTTCATTCAATATTCCTATCTAGTTAGGCAATGTTTATATTGGAAAGACAAATTTTGTCCAAATTTCTCATAGTGGTTTTAATGTGGGCTTGGGAGCATATTTCATGGATGCACTCTCTCCCTATACAATTGGGCTAGATTTGCTTATATGTTCCAATCCTAATGATGAATCTAGTCAAAAAGTAGTAATTTCCAGAATTCCACCAGAGTTGCATAAAAACAAACATCAACAGATCGAGAGTGTCTTCACGTCTGCCAATCCATCAGTTTCAGAAATTATTACTCAACATCAAATAGAAGATATTGCCAAACCAAAATACAAGCATCGGTAAAAATTGATGAAAGCTTGTATTTAAGGGTTTGATGAACAAGCAGCATCTTTACTTATGCAAGTACAAGAAGAATTATTATCATGCTGTTGCAAACATCCTCTGCAATTTTGGAACAAAGATAGTCCAAAAGCCTTCATCCCTACAATACTTGACATTCTAGTACAAAGTGAGGTGATAGTCCTCAATCCAGTAGATGCAAAAGAGCTACGATTACAGGTAGAGGAGTTTCAAAAAAAGGGATTGATCAGAGAATCTCAATCAAATTATGCCTCCTCAAGTTTCATTGTTCACAACCATGAAGAAATAAAAAGAGGAAAGCCTAGAATGGTTATCAATTATATCCCGCTTAATGCAGTAACCATTGAGATAAAATGACCATTACCAAATAGAGATGCAATGATCTAAAAGGTAGCAAGAAAGAAGATCTTTAGCAAATTCAATTACAAGAGCGGGTATCATCAGATAAAAATCATTGAACAAGATATTCATAAAATAGCATTTAGTGTGCCCTAAGGATTATATGAATGGCTTATTATGCCATTTAGATTGAATAATGCCCCATCACAATTTCAAACAAGAATGGATGCTATTTTTTGAAAAAGTTCTGATTTTGTTACAAATTATATAAATGATTTTTTGATCTACTCCAATTCAATATCAGAACATGTTGAACATTTGAAGTTATTTACCTGTGCAAGCAACATGGAATAGGGTTATTTGGAGATCCAAAGAAGTTTCAAATAGGAAGAAGAGAAATTGAATTTCTTGAAGTAACATTAAAAGATGAAAAAATTCATATGCAGCCACATGTTATACAGAAGATCTTATTATTTCCATATCAGATAGAAAATAAAAAACAATGTTTAAGGTTTGTTGGATATCTTAATTATGTCACCAAATATATAGCTAGGCTATTAGACAAAACCACTAAGATTCAAAGATGAAAAAATCAAACTCTGTTTCAGTGGACACATCAAGCTACCAAGCAAGTTCAATAGTTGAAGAAAGAATGTCAGGATCTTCCTCCATTATCTCCCATCCTAAATGGACCATTCATTCTAAATACAAATGCTAGCTATGATGCATGGGCTGCTGTGTTGCTGAGAATGGGGAAGAAAAGAGAAGAAGAAGAAATTTATGCCTATGCTTCAAGAGCATTCCAGAAGAATGAGCTAAATTATTGGCCTGTTGAAAAAGAGATTCTTACATCAATCAAGGGAATAGAAAAATTTCACATCTATCTAGTTGAAGAACTGTTCATTCTGCAAATAGATTCAGTAAATTTGGCATCACTATTAAAAAGGAAAATCCACCCATCACCAAAATTGCAAAGATTTTCCTAGTGGCAATTTCTCTTGGCCCAGTATAAGTTTACTATTGAAAGAATCCCTGTAGTAGTAAATCATTTACCAGATACATTGACTAGAGAATTAAAAATGCAACAAGCAAAGATGATGTAACCAAAACATTCAGAAGAAAGTTCTCTAAAAGGTGAATACTCTCAAAATCCAATGCAAGATAATGAAGATTGACGTTCTTAGCCGGTTCAAACATTAGAAGATAGAGTAAAATGGTGTAGAAGGATTCATAGGATGTTTTTTCAAGAATCTACCATGAGCATGTCTAAACAATATGCTACAGTATATTTTTATGTGAATATGGTAAGAAGAATAGATTGCATAGTAAATAATATAAAATGTAGTCGATTGGAACCTAAGATACTTCAACACTTATCAACAATGGAAGTTCTAGACAACATCCTACTAATCAGAAGACCATTATTCACTAATTAGTCAACCAGAAACTTCTTACAAGAGCTTCTTCAGAGTAATGAATGGGAAAATAAGCTTTGCAAGTCTTTTCAACAAATCAACCTGTAACAGGAAGTTACATGATACGAGAATGAAGCTATAGTCCCCAAAAAAGTACCATCAGATGAGGCCACATCATCAACATCTCCATTAAATATTCTAGAAGATCTTTCAAAGCTTATTAAACATTGCACCGACTGAACACAAACATGTGGCAAGATCTACTCCATCCATAAAGCGATATTAAAGGCGATGAGTGGATAACAACAAGACGTTGGCAGCTAAAGATAAGGATTCAATATGTCATCAACTGAAGATAAGGATTTAAGACGTCAGCAGTAGAAGATAAGGATCTAGTTACTTGGTGTGGAAGACACATAAATAGAGTTAGTTTGTCCTATATATACCCATGTATCTCCTCTTGTAAAATGGTAGGCAAGAGGAATTAGAAAGTCATGCATTGGGGTTGTCTACTCCTCAAGCTAATAGTCTTAATCTTTCCTTCTATGGTTGGAGCTCAATCTCTTAGATGGGCTACAATCAAAGTCTGAATGAGAATTTGAAGTCTGATTATGCTTGATAAAGTTTGTATTATTGCAGTCTATCCTAAGATCTATTATGTACCATCTGGAAGCTGTGTCTATGTAGAAGTTAATGCAATAAAGGCTTGATTAAGAAGGTTTATCCTTTAGTTCTATCTTTCTCCTCTATTTAACGTGTTGTGAAAGAGCATGAGGTGTGAGTTGAGAAAACGATCGCTATGCAAGGTAGCTTGTCAAGTTTCTATTGTGTTTCTTGTAGGGCACATAGGCTAGGTCCATGCTAGCTTCCGCTACATCCTGTATATTTTTAGTTTGAGAAAATGCTTGGCTCAAGGATTACAAGGCTAGATAATAGAGCTTTGACTTAATAAAGTCATTCACTGCACCCTCGAAGATTACCAACAAGTGTGTTTCAGCAATGGGCTCACATATTTCATTTAATGACATGCTCCAGCATTGTATCAATTCTTTCATAGGCTCTAATTGGCCTTGCTTAATCTACATGAGCTAGTCTATGATTGCCTCTGGCTTCAATTTATACTTGAAGTGTGTGACAAACTGGATAAGGAGATCCTCCAGAGAAGAAATGAAGGCCCTGGGTAGCACATGGTAGTAGTCTAGTGCCTTGCCAATTAAAGACATGGTGAACAAATGTATGATAGTATGTGGCCATGCTTGCAATAAGAGACATTTGAACCTGAATGTCACTAGATGGACATTGGGGTTCCCTTCACCATTGTATTTGGTGAATAGGGGGAGTGGGAGCCTAGTGTGTAGTGTCAGTGATGGAATAGCAGGACTGATCAAATTATCCTAGTAGAAGTCCATCACATGAACCATTTCAGAGGAGGTAGCCTTAAGCCCCTTAACCTCCTCTATTAAAGTTTGGATGAGTTGGAATGCCTGATCCAAGCTCAGGGATGTTGCGGTGGGATGCATTGGTTGTGCTGCTTACTATGCTGATTGTGTGGCCCACAACCTAGCTATAGGTTATCAGGCCACATGGGACACTTTTTGCATAATTTGTACCATGGGCACAGTGTTTGGGACCCACCACCTATCTATGGTTTGAGCCATTACAAAGGATGCCCATAAAAAAAAGCATGACATGCAATGCCTAAGTCATTTGGTGCTGGGAGGGGTGCACGATTACTAACAGAGAAGATTGAACAGTCTACGGCTATGCCACAAAGGACACATTGAAGGGAGGTACTGCATATTGGCACGTGTACTAGGTTTGATGGATAACCATCATAAGCATTGACCTAGGAGGTGACACCAGGGTTATCACTGTCTCCAAAAAGACAGATGGGCAGGACTATTGAGGAACAAAAGTGGAGGTTGTCCACTAGAAGGAGGTATGGAATGAGTCCTCATGCTCTAAATAAGCTTCAAACTCATCTTGCTCTTCTTGCAAGGGCTCCTCGTAATCTGTCCCTACCTCATGCTCATTCATTCGGATGAGCCAAGCGAGCATCCATTGATAGGCTTCGATGAGCAGAATGAAGTTAACAGTAGAGGGAAAGTACTCCAATCCATTTTGGTATATCAGTTCATAACTTTTTTTGGCCTCCATGTCTTAGTGGTCTACAAATAGACCTACTTAGATATTAGCACAAATGAAGTTATGCTGCACTTGTTTGTACACTGTGTACCTACTCACCCTTCTTGTAGTTAACTACGCTCTTCCTATCATGTTGTCTAGGTTGTAAAAACTACTTTAGGGTGTCTAGGTTATAAAAACAAGCTTCAGGGTGTCTAGGTTATAAAAACAAGCTTCAGGGTGTCTAGGTTGTAAAAACTAACATCTATCATGAAGCTTATACTTGCCAGGTTGGCCATCGCAGTGTCCCATGGGCTGCAGTGGTGTGTAAAGCCCTACTAGATGCACCTCAATATGCTTTCCTTAATAACAAGAAAATGATAATCATAAACACCAACCTTGATAAAAAATAAAAGAGAAAATTATTAGAAGTGGTAAACAAATGGCCAACTACATTCGCATGGGCTTACGATGAGATCACTAGTATTGATCTAGGTATTCATCAATATCAAATCTACATTTATCCAACTATTAAATCACACCACCAACCTTAATTGAGATTCAACCCAAAGCTCAAAGAAGTTATCAAATAAGAGTTGGAAAATCTATTGAAAGTAAGGTTTATCTATCCAATTACAAATAGTGAATGGGTTAGTCCATTAGTCATTACTCTAAAGAAGAGTAGCAACAAAGCATTTGTACAGATTTCCAATTGTTGAACATGGCAACATTTAATAACCATTTTTCCTTGTCATTTGTTGACCAAGTCTTGAATACCATTACAGGACATCAATACTATAGCTTCCTGGATGGATACAGCAGATACAATTAAATTCATATCACACTAGAGGATTAAGAGAAAATAATATTCGCTAGTCCATGAGGAATGTTTACATACACATAGATGTCATTTGGCCTATGTAATACTCCTACCACCTTTCAAAGACTTGTCCTTAGTATCTTCGAAAAATCGATTGACAATGGAGTTGAAGTATTCATGGATGATTTTTCTACATACAAACTCGACTTCAAATCAACTTTGGACCAATGAGAGTAGGTTTTAAAAAGATGTGTTGAAATAAATTTAAAGCTTAATTGGCAATAGACCCACTCAATGGTCCAAGATGGTATAGTTCTAGGATAAGATACAAAGGCTACAAGCAATTAAAGACATTAGATCATTCCTTAGCAATAGAAGATACTACAAAAAATTCATTGAAAATTTCTCAAAGATTGCAAAATCACTTGTTGAACTAACAAAGCAAGATGTACCATTCTAGTGGTCAAAATAATGTGAGAAATCATTTGAAAGCCTAAAATAAACACTGATCAAGACATCAATCCTTCAAGCTTTGGATTATTCTAAGGCTTTCCATATTATGACAATGCTTCAAACTATGCACTAGAAGCAATTTTGACTCAACTTGATGATAAAAAAAGACTATATTACATACACTACATCAATCGAAGCATTACCAAAGCATAACTTAACTATACCACCATAGAAAAGGAGTTTATGGTTGTGGTATATGCACATGAAAAGTTTAGACATTATGTGCTTTAGTATCCTATCTATGTTCATACTAATCATAGTGCTATTAGATTTGTAATGAATAAATTTGCAATAAGTCCAAAAGTGATAAGATGACTTGTCATATTACAAGAATTTAACATCGCGATGATTAACAAAAAAGAAATTGAAAATGTTGTAGTTGATTACCTATCAAGATTGAGACGGGAACCTCAATAAAATGAAGAACCATTATTATACCAATTTCTCAATGAAAATTTATTTATAACAATAGTGATGGCTATAGATTCAGCAATGAAGTCATGGATTACTGATTACATAACATATCTAACCACACAAGCACTTCCTACTGAATGGGATACGAAATAAAATGAATAGTTTCTACATAAAGTAAGAAGATACATGAAAATTAATTATAATCTTTATAAGATATGTGTCAATGGGTTAATATGATGGTGTATTCCAAAAGAGAATCAACAAAGAGTTTTGCAAGATGTGCATGTAGGACCATGTAGTGATCACTATGCATGATGATGAACAACACTAAAATTAATGATGGCAGGTTACTTTTAGCCTACCATATTTATTGATGTTCACCAATTTGCATAATCTTGTGAAAGATGTCAAACTGATGATGGACTGACAACCAAAAATGAAGGGCCACAATAGTGGATATAATTATTGGAACCCTTTGATATTTATGGAATTGACTTTACGGGGTTCATTACACTGATGTCAAATGGAAAGCCTTACATTATCATGACTATTAATTACTACATGATGTGAACAGAAGTATCTCTAGTTAAAAATTGCATAGCCATAACAACTACAAAGTTCTTTCAACATGTGATAAATAGATTTGGAGTACCATGAATGTTGAAATCAGATAATGGGATTCATTTCACTAGAGCTACATTCAAAAAGCTAATGCAAAAATTTGGGGTCAATCATATACTAACTACACCTTATCACCCCCAAGAAAATGGTCAAGCTAAAGTAACTAATAGATAAATTACACAAATATTAACTAGATCTGTGTTAGTAAATATAGGAAGGACTAGAGCACTAAACATAATGATGCTCTATAAGCATATATATCAACTTGGGAACTTCCTATAGGGTATTTACCATATGAATTAGTTTATGGAAAATTTCTTGCTCTGCTAATCCAAGTAGAATTAAATACCTTTGCAACTACATACATACTTAACCTAGACTTAGACTTAGCTCAAAAAGAATTATTAATGAATATTAATCTCTTAGAAAAAAAATCAATTTGTAGCTCAAATGAGTAATGAAATCCATAAAAAGTATTCCAAACATAGATATGACAAAAAAATTAGACAAGTATCTATTAAGTTTGGAGATAAAGTCCTTTACCATAACTCAAACCATGTTTCACAAAATACAAAGTTTCAAACCTTATGGGAATGACCTTATATCATCCATGGTACATATCAATTAAGAACCATGCAAATTTATCATTCAATGGACCCACATAAGCTTATCCTTATCAATATCTAATAGGTCAGAACATTTCATAACTATTCCTACTCCACACACTCTACCTTGCACACTAGACCTCTCACTACCCATTCGATCTCCCAAATTGCCACTTTTGATAATAGTCGTGGGGATGTCAATTTTTACATGTAGGCACCAAACCTTTTTTATTACATTTTTATTATAGTTTTCACATTTCTTACTAATTTTTTACATTCTTTAATATCTTTCCTATTCTTTTATACTTTTCACATTTCTTATAATTCTTCATTCTTTAATATCTTTCAAATTCCTTAATTGTTTTTCTATTCCTCCATTTCTCATTCTTCTATGATTCTTACTACTTTTCATGTACATAAATTTTGTTAATTTTTCTAATAAGGTGTAAAGGAATAAACAAGATGTAGTTGAAATAATAAGAATTTCACTCTATATTATTAGATCATTAAAGGACCAATTGTATATATAGTAAGATCACATTATCCATCCACTCATTTCCAATAATAAGAGGTTCTTACCATGGACATAATGAAATTTCTCTCATAATAAAAATAAAATAAACCAATGATCATTATGCCTAGATGAAAAAGTAAAGAACCAAGTGGGAATGAAAAGGGTATGATATCAAAAGGACTTGTGAATTCTCTAAGACTACTACTATAAGTCTTATCCTATTGTTATGTTGTATTATTTACTTGAGCTCTAACAAAAAATAGAAGTGTGCTCTAAAATAAGTGTTGAATTACCATGTCATTGGAAATTCATGTTACCCATGCCTAAAGGTAGTCCTCTAGTAAGGTTGACATAGTAATAATCTAATAAATACACATAATAAAAATTTTTGAGAGTTTCACTTGAAAGACATGTTGCCCATGCTTGAAAGTAGGTGACTTCTTAGAAATTTCAAGGTTTCTTGGACCTACATTGGTTATCAAGTTAAAAAGACATGTTACCCATGCTTGAAGACACACCTCTGTCCACTAGCCAATTCTCCTTTAAAATAAATTATGTTATTAATAAATTTCTTCCTTGTACTTCATTGTCAAGTGATAATATTTCTTATAGTTGTGATAATCTTATGGTTGCTAGTTTTGGGATGATACTATGTGATGTCACTAGTAAGTGATATAAACTTGATTTGGATCTTGGAAAAAAAGGCTAATGATCATTTTAATCATGCATTACACATAGAATTCATTATGCCTATGGTAAGACACCTTACGTTCCATTTTCTACAATCCCTGCTACTTCCATTTCATCTCACTATTATATGTAATTATAATTTGATGGTTTTGTAAGATAGTGTTATTTTCTTATTAAGGCAATACTAGTATGTGTGTTTTAGAAGATAGGTATAAATTACATTTAACTCCTTGCATGGCTACAGATACTTGTAAGTGTGGTTATGCAAGGGCATTAAGCATAGGAGCCTTCTTTGGAAAGGACCCACTTGTATAACTCTTGTGTTTCATACTTAATAACTAATTCCACATCATCTTGTACCTTCTAAATACTTAAATTATCATTGTTATTTTCCTACATATTCATATAAATTGATGCATTCAATAATTTGATCAATCATCTCCTAACAAGCTTAATTAACTTACCTTGCTCAAGCTCCTTCTTTCACATATTTTTTATAACCAATTTCTATATTCTAAGAATCATCCATGATTAATAACCCTTTGGATCATCTCTACACCATCTAGACTATCCATTTTGCTCATATTTTCCATTAAAAATTGTAAAAATTTTCAAAAATTTCACAATAATATCGTAGATACGATATATTAGCCCCTTCGATATCACATCCATAATGTCGTATCTATGATATATCTCTTATAAAATCTATATATATGTGCCAACCAGTAGAAACTTCTTTTTCATTCTCTCATTTCACACCTAGGGAGTTCATGTCATTTTTTCTAACTTCCAAACATTAAGAGCTCCATATCTTCCTCACCGCAAGTTCGATTTGAATCATTATTATCTTCTTTTTCTCATGGAGTGAGCAACTCAGTTGTGAGAGACAACATTGCTTGTAGTTTTTGTGCATTATGCCAAATTTTCCAACACTTAAAAGAACAATGCAAGGATTAAAACAACAAAAACTAATTACATTCTAATCTCATATAACTCAATAAACATAATATTTCCTTTCAATTAACCATTTGAATATATTTCAAACAATAAATTAAAGATTGTGATAAGTCATTTAATACAAATTTGTTTCTAATTAATAAAAATCATTCAATTAAGAGTTTTTATTATAAAGGATTTTATCTAAACAACAAATTTTTCTAACTTTGCAATCCAAATTAAAGATAAAGTTGATAATGAATAATGATTTTAATTGAAACCCAAAATCCAATGAAAGGATATGAATCATTAAAGGGTGTTTCCAAAACATTTGGGTAATCTTGAAATTCTTTATGATTGCAAATGTCACCAAAGAGATTCGAAGAAAGAGGACTATCACAACCTAGAGATAAGAGACCCATAGGAAGAGGTAGAGGATGAGTTAGAGAATAAACTTCTCATGCGGAGCAAGAGACACATTCTTATAGCATCCATAAGCCCACACCTGCAACTAGACAATTTGCATAGGCAAAAGCTAATGCACCGCATGATCCCGAGCAAGACAATGTCTCACATTCTCTAATGAGTGTTTACAAGCAATCTAGAAGAAGTTCATCACATCCACTATCATAGTGAAGCTGAATTTTAAACCCTTTATGGAGTTTGCACCTGCTGAAGTCTATGAACATCTACAATCTTCTACTTTGTGGCCAATCATTTCAAGCAATGATGAATGGTACTTGGAAGAAGTTTATCAGTTTTGGAAGAATAAAAGAGATGATGCTACCATGAAAGTTGAGGGAATCATAGTATCATATTTAGTAGAAGCAATAGTAAAGGAACTAAACATACCAAATGTCAGAGCTAACATAGCTTAGATATCTACAAGGTCCAACACTAATGCAAAACATTTATGACCATAGAGGACCTATGGAACCATTGAAAAAGAATATAGCAGGTTATCCACTACTAAAAAGATCTATTTCAAGATTTGGACATATCATGTATTCCTAACAAATAGGCTTAATCAAATTTCCACCTATGCTACTAGAGAAAGTGCCATCTTGATGGGGAGTTTCCAAGCCAACATCATCCATTTGCTATTTTTAGAGATACAGAGGAGATTTGAGGATAAGAAGATAGAGAAACCTATTCTACCATTCCCTTGTCTTATTAGAATACTGTGCCAATAAGCTAGGATTTTGGACTACATTAATAAAATTCTTCATAAAGCTGAAAATGCTTCATATGCTGAAATTTCCTAGCCAATGCCACCAAAGAAGAATCAAGTTAAAAAACCAGCAGGCACTAAGATTGCAGCAAGATCTACACTAGTAGCAAATATTCCAGCTGCAAGAACTAAACAAGAAGGACCCAATGGATTAACACTAACTATAGATAGGCCAAGACAAAGTGCTCCACTAATACAAACTGACTACAGACCCTTAATGAGCCACTTACAATAGATAGCTAAAATAATAACTTGGAGAAGCATGGAAGCCTCGAGCATGTACAAAGTCAAAGACAAACCCAATAGACCTATCATTTCAAAAGGGCCTACAAGTGGTCAAGTCTCTTTATAGGTAGAAGAAGATGATGATTAGGCACAGCAAATTTCAAGGAATATTGCATCCTTCCAAGTAATGCTTGAAACTCAAGAGGGAGCCATAGTGGTGATGATGCAACATCAGGATGCAGTGGAAGCAGCAAAGGCTATAACAAACTATATCAAAGAATTCTTCAATGTTTCCATTATGCCATCGGCCAATATTATTAGAACCAAGGATGTAGAAACCATAGCTAGAACATCAATGGCCCCTATAGAGCATGAACATGTATTGAAGAGGCTACTACAAATGGGACAAGTCATGCAAAACCTTTATAATATCCCCAGTGATATCACTACAATCCAATCTGATTTGATCTCAACAAAAGAAAAACTAGTCATGGCAAAAACTAGGATGCAACACATAGAAAGTGAAGTGCATAAATTACAGAAGGAATTAACTGCACTATGAGCTAAAAGACAAGACCTTGCACAACACATTACACCTGACCAATTAGAACATTTTAGAAATGATGAGATTAGCCAACTAATGGCCAAATACACACAAATGGATATGGATATGGAGAAGGAAAAGATAGTGTAAAATGTTTCTATAGTAGATGCCTAGACATACGCCCATCCAAAGTTATAGCTACATAAAAAGATGAAAAAAAGAAAATTACTACTAAAAACATGAGGTTGACAAACATTGAGAAGCAAAAAAATGTGTTAAAAGAAAGCATCCATCAGCTAAGAGAGAAATTTGCTAGAGTTAACCTTGACGTTAGATAATTGGCCTAATAAAATAGAACTTTATCAATGGAAGAAGTTTCTATTGTATGACAAAAATTAGCAATTGACATTAGCACATGGTAAAACAAGGCCAAGAAACTTGAAAGGTTGAAAGAGTAATTCAAAGATCAAGTGGGTATATACAAGCAAATCAATGAGAAGAAGATCCAGATGGCCAAAGCTAGAATCAACTTCATCATAGTCCATACACCTAATTGACAATCCATCTTGGATAGTCTTACCCATTTCCATCAAGCCAAAGTAAAAAATAAAGACCTACAAATTAAGAACTTAATAGAATACATGGGATTAGCAAATCTTAGGTATACTAACTTAGCCATGTTAACAGCAGGTAGAACTAGAGCAGCAAGTGACAACTGTATACTCAATGTATGAAAAAAAGTTTATAGATGACAAGATGACCAATATAACCTTCACATAGCAAACTTCAAACTCTAAGTAGTCAAGGCTAGCTACCAAGATCAAAAAGATATAGCAGTAAACCTAGCTAGAAGCATGATAGACTATCAAGAACTAAAGAAAGTAGACAAAGATTTTGAATAAGAAAGAATGCAATTTGTCGCATGATACATCAAGGCAAATATTATGTTCCCACAATTATCATGTCCTTGGGAAGTACCAACTCTAACCAATATCACTAAATTTGCATAAATTATACATGATCCTAGGTTAGAAGAAGAGAAACTTAGAGCATTACTAAGCTAATATCAAATACAAAAGCTTGATGATAAGGAAAAGAAGTCAATGGAGGAGCTTCCCTCACCTAGACTATAAAGAAAACTACATTGAGCTTGATTTTGTTCTATTTTGTTTTGTCTTATTTTTGTCATATATGTTAATCATGCATGGCATGATAATTTTGTAATACCACTCAAAACATGATGCCACATTCATAATAGAGTTAGTCATCGATATATGAGTCATGATGTCAAAGTCTATGTAACCCTACAAGTTTATAAGGAACTCTATCCTCATTTTGTTTAAACTTAAGGACAAGTTTTCAATCAGTTGTGGGGATATGATAAAACCTTTTATCATGTGGACTACAATATCATAGTTATGATATTGTAGCTCTACATACATCATTGTAGATGTGTTGAAGTGGACCATGGTCATGCCTATAAATACCAACTCACCATCAAGTTGAAAGAACAAGTTTTTACCAACACTTAGTGAAATTCTTGCAATTTTTTTCATAAAGTTAGAGTGAATGCCTGCAATGTGATGAATTACAATTGTACAAAATCTTTATTCAATTGGATTTTTCCTTGACACAATTCATGAATAGAAATAAAGATTGGAATTGTTATTCATCATTGTAGCATTAGCATAGTTTTACTTTTTCATAGTGTTTATTTTTATTCAGTCATTTACTATTCCAATGTCTATTAGTAAAGCAGAATAAGTACAATTAGTTTCAAGTGTAAAGTGTAACTATTTGGTAACCTAGTAATGACTTTGCTTAATTCACTTAGTAGTGAAGTTACTTAATATCCCAATAATAGGTACATCAGCCCAAGACATGTACGAAAAACCAAGAACAAATATTTATCACCATAGGATAGAATAGATTTACATTGCCATTGTACTTAAAATTAGAATCTATAATCATTTCCACCATATTCACATTTAGTCTCCTTAAAAGTCAAATAACATCAATTCATCATGTACCTCACTAAGAGTTAAACCATATGCTTTGCACCTCACTAACATTAAGTGGAAATACAACAATCATGAACTTAACATCAATTCACTAGTGTACTTACATTATCCATCCACAGATTATGATCTAGTCATGCATAAACAATTGTAACTTGTATGGTTGAGTGTTGGGATACCCAACTGCTCATCACTTGGGATGTTTATATTAGCATGAATCATATTCAATTTCATTTCTTGAACTAGAATTAGTAATCTCTTTAACAACAACTTTTCTTTTGCACTTGTATTTATCTTTTATCTTCTTTATTTTTTTTTTAATCAATGCTTGCTTAGTCATTTCCTCCATAAAAGTCAATGTAGTTGCAAACTTTTCATCTATAAAATCCCACATCTTTTTGACCTTTATCATAATGTCATTAATAGATTTTTGAATTGGTAAGGTCTTCCTTTGAATCATGTCTTCCCTTAATACCTCCTATTGGATCTCACATATCCTAACATCTCTTTGTGTAACAGAAGGATCTTTATTGTGTTCCTCTATAAACTCTCTCTTCCTTAACTCTCCTTCTTCCTTAATGACTTAATCCAGTAACCTTTGCATATAATGGGCTCTCGTTTCTAACAATCTTCCTTAAACATAAACTTCAAGGTTCTCTCTAGTCTTATTTCTTTACCCATCAATTATGTGTCTCAACTATTCCCTTTAAGAAAATCCATAGCCTAGGCATTGATGTAAGGGTGAATAATATTTGCTTATTCCATGTCAAGAAATTCATGAGTCCCCTACTTCCATCCTTAGGTTTGCTTTCTCATGTTGGGTACTCTTGAGTATGTCTAGTACTTGTCATTAAACAATTCTAGCATCTACCTCCATCTTTGGATAGACTTTGGTCCCAATGATCTATACCAACTTTCTGCTTCCTTAATAAGCATTCTTGGGAATAGCTTAAGTTTCTACCATTCATTCTCAATATTTTACAATGCACAAGCATCATGGAAGGCTTAAAGGTGGTATTGGGGATCAACATTATATCCTCCTTTAAATTTGAAAATGTTATTCATGTCTAGCCACTTGATACGACTATTCCTTTGATGCCTTATTGAATAATGCATAGCCTCATTGATATCATCATGCTTATTGTAGCTAATAGGGGTTTATAATAATCATTGGATTTGTCATATCAATTGTAGTAGTGATGGCCCCTTCAATGCTCTTCTTCATCTCTTCTTCTATGACTCTGCTTCCTTTCCCTTTCTTATTCTTTTTCACTTGCATCTACATCATGATATCTTTCTCTTTCTGAGCTTCTAATATGATCTCTTCTTCATGGAGTTCCATCTTCATGTCTACATTCCCCCTTATCAAAATCTATTAACGAGTGTGATGAAGATGATAGAGGACTTGACGAATAGTGTAGGCTAGTTTTCCTGATATGGCCCCTTAATTCTTCTCTTTTGAATCTACTAGAGGCCCTTGGCCTTGGGTCCCTCTTTACTCTAGGGTTTACCTTATCCCTTCCAAGAGTTTCTACTAAGTCAAAGCACAACTTTTGTTATACATAATCTTCACCATATAGAATAGGTGGATGAGAATTAAATCAATGATACTG
This sequence comes from Gnetum montanum, assembly GCA_015680685.1. Classification (NCBI taxonomy): domain Eukaryota; kingdom Viridiplantae; phylum Streptophyta; class Gnetopsida; order Gnetales; family Gnetaceae; genus Gnetum; species Gnetum montanum. The sequence continues at coordinate 2,174,982 of MNCI01034697.1, forward strand.
AGACTTTTCAACTTGATACTCTATATTTTCCTTTTTGAAGATTATGATTACTTAAGGTGCTCATTTGCCTTTTTCTTGTGCATATCTTGCTTCCATGAGAACATTTTTCCTAATCTGGACTTTTGTTGGCTGATAAGATCTAGTCAGTGCTTTGTAATCTAATAACCTCCATGTGTGTGACTAAGACCTAATCTAAGAAGTATTGTTTGAAGCATAGATGGAGCTAAATACTCTAGTGGCAATACAATATTATCCTAATGGAAGATAAAGTGAAGTCAACATAATATGGATCTACAATGAGTATAGAAAATCCTTGTTTACATAAGTGCATTCCAATATTCTTTAATGTGAGTCCTATCATTGCTTTCATTAATATCATTAACAAGTGGGGAATTCACTCTATGTTGAAGCCATGTTGATTGATTATTGTTCAAGTGTATGTTTAGAAATATTTATATGGTTGAAGAAAGATAAGTCTTTTAAAATGTCAAATATAATGAACTCTTAATAAAATCAATTATCTAATATAGATTGAAAGTTGCCAATGCTTAACCATACAAGTCACTAATGTACACAAGTGACCAAATCGTAATTTGTGGATGGGACAATATCATATCCTAGCATGTTGACAATGAAGTTGCACTTGTTGTCTTCTTGCCAAACTTGGTAGATTTAACTCTTGGTAAGGTGGTATATAGTTGAATGATGTTGATTAGCTCTTCAAATGCCATGGTAGGATATAATGAAATGAATGTAAAATGTATTAACTGAGAAACAACAAAAATAAATTGCTAACTAGCCTAACAACAATAAGTATCTATTCTTGACTTGCCATTCATACGTTGGGCTAATATAACCACTGAGCAAATCAAGCTAAGTCACTACTAGGTTACCACACAAATATATTTTTGCACTCAAAATCGATTGTACTTATTCCTCCAAGTTACTAATGAATATGGGAAAAGTAATAACATTAGAAATATAAAATGCAAGTGAAAAGTAAATCTAAATCAAGTGAAATGTTACAATGATGAAGAATAATCTCAATCTTTATTGTTGGACATAAATTGCATCCAAGTACACTCCACTCAAATAAAGATATCTTTCAACTGTTAAGTTCAAAAAAATAAACCACTCCCCACTCGAATAAAGATATCTTTCAACTATTTCATTCAAAAAAATTAACCACACTCCACTTGAATAAAGATATCTGTCAATTGTTAAGTTCAAAAAAGTAAAGTAAGTTTAGCCCTAATTTTATTGAAAAAACATTTTTTAAAAAGCATGCACAAAACAAAAAGGAAAAAAGGAGTTCGATTCCAGTCTAACGATGTCAGTAAATTCTATATTATTTTGACGTTCTAAAGGAACACAAACCGTACAGAGAAACCACCTCATAAACTATATTCCAAACATTCACAAAGAATATTACCGAAACCTTCATTAGACCCACAAGCTGCTTAAAGAATGCTATGATAAACAAAAAAAGGAATTCCAAAAATTATTTTATATCAGAGAAACTGAAGTGATTACAAGAGCCAGTCCCAAAAACGATGGATGACAAACCGTTTTCTTTAAACTAATTATACATTCACCACCACCACAATTTATTTGAAACTGATTTATATCTGAAAATGAAAACTTGTAACATTTTAACATCCAAAATACGCAGTCAACTTTTACATTTGATTGGAAAAGCTTAACATCAGTAGATATCCTTCCCCCTTAAAACAATCACATAAGAAAGCTATTCACACATTATCACTTGCCTCTACATAATCAGATTATCCTCATCTAAATAGTGAATGGCAGAACTACTTCCATCACCATCGTTCAACAGGCTAGTTATAGTTTCTCCACTATTAGCTGGGCCTGAACTTGTTGCCACTTCAGCCTGTTGTGATGTTGTCATCGATGTTCTGAAAGGGAAGTTCCGCAATCGCATTCTACCTGCTCAGTCACAAACATAATGACCTGTGTTTTTTTAAATAAGTTAACAAAACGATCCTAAACAGAATACCACATTTCATAGGCCAAAATTAGTGGACTACCGTCGGTAATCCTAAACAACCATATCACTTGCTGGACTTCCATACCCTAATGCATACTTTTCCATTTTGCTATGAATGAACGCGCTAAATCAGGGGATCTCTTAATGCTATTTTAGGTCTCAATGGCGTTAGCATTAATAGCACGGAACAAAACAGAAATATACTTGGCTAACCAAATTGCTTAACAGTTAAAATAAAAAATGCCTGAAAAGTGCAGGATCATAATGATGACATTATACAAGAGCAAGGTAAAAATCAAAAACTCTGCAAGCTGTGGGAAACTAAACTTACAATTCACTTTATGAATATCTGAGAATGAATAGCGAAGCAACACTTAAGACAACTACAAAAGAATCAGTATTCATTACAATGTACATCCAAAAAAAGGAAGAACAATAACAGTACAGATAAATTTGCACGTTTTGGTCAATGTGATCAGCAACTGGAGAAGCATGCAAAATTCCATATTACTTCTACGAAATCAAAATCTACTTCAAGCATACAATATATCAACTGATGTACAGAAGTTGAGCAAGTTCATGCATTAATGCCAATTCATTGAGCTTTTATCTAGGCAACCAAGTTCCAGTGAAAGGTTTAGTCAGATCCTATATTGGTATGGTATGCCTAACATGCACAATGTTATAGCATTCAAAGCAATGAATACATTAGCCACCACAGCTTGAAAGCGACGAAGAAACCGGAAATACGACATTGCAAATTTTTAGGGATTCACCAATGTGGTGCTAGGAATTTGCCCAAAACCTGCATACAATGTATCACACTACAGAAAAAGCAAAGATAAATAAAATAATAAGACATTAAATTGGCGGGAAACAAAGATTGGCTAGCGCATAAATTACTCTCAAGATCAACAAAATCATTTATTTTTATCCCGTTCTCATCGCATATTATTTATCCTTACAAGAGGACCTTGTCTTAAATGCTAAGCATTATTCAAGTGCAATGATCAAGCTGATTGGAAAGTTAAATGATCTGTGCCCAATATATTCTGCAACGCCAAATTATTTTGTGAAAATAAGAACATGGAAGACATTCCTCAATTCAAAGGAAATCCATGTGACAACCTACAGCTACATATTCAGGCATAGCACAATGTGTGCATCATTCAAAACATAAGCAATAAAGGGTAAAAGCTAAAAAATACTCTCCTTAAGACTATGGAAACTTGGTAAAGATATCCCAGCAGACCTGACTCCAGTCAAACCTATCCAGAGATGCTATAAATCTTTAGCACCATTTACCCAACCTATGCTGAAAACTTGCTCAATCCTATCCACATGATTTTGAGATCAATGTAAGAACATAGCAAAGCATTAGCTATCACCAGAAACACAAACAACAGAGAGAATAAACATATACAGCAAGAAAAGGTATATCAGAAGTCCGTGCCCTACAATTACCACTGTATAAATAGTAGTAGATCTAGAAAGATGGTGGCAGAAGCAATATATTGAATGAGCACAACAGGGGCACAACATTAAATTGAGGGTAACACGGACCCACAAAATTGACTAGAAGATAAGAATCTTGAGATAGCATTGAGTCTTATGATATAGTTCAGGTATTTAGTCCATGGCAACAGGTAACCTAGACCAGACATCATTGCAACCTGCTGAAAAACTGTGGACAATAATGAATATTATTGGTCTGCCAAGAATCTCAACAAAGGGAATAGCTCTCATCTAGTGCAAACAACAAATAGTGATTATCCCACTTTCTGTATGAAGGTCTATCGGATGATAGACATAGATAAGGTCATGGGAAAAAGCCTTGGCGGGGTGAAGAACTACAAACTACAACAAAATCTCAATGAGTCAAATGGCAACACAAGTACAGCTTTGTTTAAGGCACAAGAACTATATTTTCTAGAAAATCCTAGTACCTGCAAACAAAAGTGTTTATATCATTAAAATAAGGCCTAACCTTCTTTGCATATGTTATTAACACTACAGCTTTTGTAAAGTTGTTTTATGTAATGTCAACATTGTAATATAAAGACTGTTATCAAAAAACAAATCCATAATATTCCAAGGGATTGGAAAACCCTTGCGACAAAGTTAGTAGTATGATGTGGAAACCCTTGTGTAAGAGGTTATGACTTAATTTAACAATTACCAGTCAGCATACCATGATAACCTTAGCCAACGAGGCCTTGTATACGTTGGCATGTGGTAGAAGCAACTTCTCCGCATTTTCAACCCATGTAAGTGCAACTGAAACATTGTCTCTGTGTATTACCACCATACCACTTTTGTCTACTCCTCACAAGGATTGGTGATCCTTATAATTAGCTTGCTTATTTTGCCATATAAAAGGGAGATGACATGACTGCAGTGTATCATTATTGTTGCAGCCTAGCCACCAACATGCCATTTCAAAATGGTCGTGAAAAATCTTATTTTGTTTCTTAGGGCACAAGTAATCTTGCCCTCCTGAATTGAATTCTCAAAATTCCTAACATGCCGCTCCAAACCCTTGGACTGCACCTTGCTCTTGAAAACTACGTAGCAATCCCATTCTGTCTGCACCCCAAAAGTGAGAGCAACAAATTTTGCTTTTGCTGGTACAGTCCAATAGTTTCAAATTTGGCATATCAGCAATCTCCCAGATCAACTAGTTTCAAATCTTGTGTGCAAGGATTGGATCCAAGCTGTATAGCAAACATATTTTTCAATGCTCAAGCCTAAGAGGTCTACACTGCTTTTTCATGGCTTCCCCCTCAGAGAATATTCAGGAATTTGCCAATACTCATTCCCGGTCGTCCCATCAAGGATAGTATGGCCCACAAGGCCAACATCAATAAGGCAAAAATCTGCTTTATAAGGCTTGATCTTGCAAAGGCCTACAACAAGGTGCAATGATGTGCTTAAGAATTTATTTGTTAAGAAAATGGGTTTCAATGACTATTTCAGGAACCTGATCAGATCCATGCTCCAAATGATTCATTTCCAAGTGCTTCTGGAAGGATGGACTTCTACTTTGTTTAAGCTGTCAAGAAAGCTGAGAAAAAGAGAACCCCTGTCCACTCATCTCTCTGCATTATTGGCCTATAAACTTTGCTGATGCTTATATAGATTTGGGGTTTTCCTCACCCTTTCATTGGGGGCGTTCTTCGGTGAGGTATGGCAATGACATTGTCATTTTCTTTAAGGCGTCTATCTCTAAGGCTAGGAAAGTTTAGGAGACCCCAGATCTTTTCACCTGACTACTAGGTGTCAATTGGAAAAAAAAAGAGCTCTTTCAGGTAGGCTGCCCATTCTAACAATTTCACCACATTGCTGACTTGTTCAGCTGCTCTAAGGGCACTCTCCCAACCTCTTAACTTAGCCAACCTCACTTACTATGATGGAAAAATCTCTCTAGAATGACATTCTTGAAAAACTTCATAAAAGACTAGCTTCCTAGAAAAGGAGTTTTTTTATCTTCTGCGAGGAAACTCACCCTTTCCAAAGTTATTCTTTCTAGCATTCCTGCTTATTTTGTGATGGCTTTATCCCCCACAATTAATTTCACACTGCAGATAATAAACTTATTTGAAATTTCCTGTGCACTCGTTCAGAAGAAAGAAGAAAATTCCCTCTTGTTTCCTTGAATAATGTTGTCAACCCTTCACAGGGAGGTTGTGCTCTCAGGGACTTCTGCCCGCAGGCTCTCATCCACGTTAAAAATTAGCTTGGAAAGTGTGGAACGATATAGACAAACTGCACGTCATATGTGTTAAGTAGACTTATGAAAGTATTTTGAATGTAGGTCACAGATCCTCTAAAGATTGGAGATCAGTCCAGGAAGAATGGTTCTTTAACAATCTTTAGGCCATTTGAAGTTCAGAGTCACAGACACACTTATTGGAGGAATTCCAGAAGGAACTTTTTTACCCCATACCATTACAGAGGTCTTCCCACAAGCCTCTTCATACCTGAGAGAGATTGACAAGGACAAGGTGTCACACTTTCTTCAGGCAAAGTCCCATTCTGGATTTTGAGATTTCGCCCATGGGAGGTTCTCTGTTGCTGTCATTATGCTTTCCTTTTTGCAGAGGACTAGCCTGTTAATATAATCTTAACTGGCCTGGCTTTTCCCTCCAAAAAATAAAAATGCCAGTACAATGTTGGTGAAAGGATACAACCTTGCTTTGCTAAAAGTTTTGCAGAGAAGAGAAATTTCTTTGAATCCCTCCAACTTTAAGGCACCTTTGGTGATCTTTTGAAATCATCTACCAAAAAAAAAAATGTGTAGACTCCAAATTGTCACGTTGAGTCATAAAATCTAATTTCCTGGTCACTTTTGAATCACACCTAATGTTTCTAATGCCAGCAAATATCAACACTTTATAAGTGCAGTTATGCCATAAGACTTGAACATAATGCTCTAAGCCGAATGAAAGTATCATGGGTGACAATCGCTGAATCATCATCATCATCCTAGCCTTATGTCAACCACATGGGGTCAACTATATGAATTCATTTTTGCCATGCACTTCTATTAAGAGCCAAACAAGCATTTAACACCTAAATCTTGGATGCTTTTTCTTTTTGTTTGCAAACCATGTGTGTTTAGGTCTACCTCTTTGTTATTTCCCTTTGAGTTTAACAAAGCATTCTTTCCTAAGAAGTGCATTCTTTGGTCTTCTTAGCACATGACCAAACCATCTAAGGTAACTTTCCTTAATCTTTTCAGCTATGGGTGCTCCTTCCAAACTTCCCCTAATAAGAGAAAAGTTACTATGATCTTTCCTAGTCACACCCAACATCCACCTTCACATTTGCATTTCTACATCATTTACACACTAACCCTAATGCTTTTTAATAGTCCCACATTCCACACCATAAAGAATTGCACATCCACTAACAGTTTGGTAGAACTTTCCTTCAACCTAAAATTGAATTTTCAATTACAAAGTACACCACTAGTTTCTTGTCATTTCATCCATCTTGCTTCAATTCTGTTTGTCACAATGAGAAGCAAATAAGGAAAATAACTAGACACCAGACTCTAGAAAAAAATGCAAACAAAAACAACAAAATCAGAGGTTGGTCTGCATCATTGATTACCTCGGTTTACTCAAGGTTGAATTCCGTTTCGATTACCATTGCTTTATATGTATGCATGTAACGTTCTAATAATATTCCTTAATTGGCATTTGAATAATCCCTTGTTAATGGCAATTCCCTTTATCCTCAATTCCCAACCAGGATAGTTGTCACTTCATATGTACCTGGAAAATTGGTACATAAGAATTCCATGATCCACTAGCATATATTGCACTGTGAATGTTTGCATTTTATTTCCTTACATAAAAACTTGAAAAGTTGAAAATTTAGTCTTAGAAACATTACCTTGGTCATCAGGGAGGGTTTCATTGTTAAAGTCAAAATGAATATTCCATTATGTTTCATATTTGTATATAACTTGGGGATCATGTTACCATTTTTTGTGTGAAACGTGGGATAAATTTATTTTATTTGCTATACTTTAACACATTTTTTGCGAGTTGTAGAATTCACCAAGTTACAAGAAGACCTGAGAATATTTAGTGATTGAAGTCTAAGTTTAAAAATAAACCTTTTACATGCAATAAAACCCAATAATCGAGGTCAAGACAAGGAGATCATAATTATCATCCTTGAACACAACTTGTCATAATGCATATCTTGTCTGAAAAACACAACGTGAGATGCAAGTTCAACCACAAAGGAAATATGCAATAATGAAATAGCATTGAGAAAGAAAATAGCATAGCAACATGAAGCTCCTCAGAGGGATGAACATCCTAACTAGCCCATCCTAAATAACCAACATTATCTCAAAAGAATGTGCTTAGGCTTTATCACCTCATATAGTTTTAGGATATCATCCTAAAATGTCTCTCCTCTTTCTTTCCCATATACATGATTGTATAATAATCCACGTGTATCCATATGAACACACTATAATTCCCATTAAGGATTATAAAGTAAAATGTTCAATATTGTTGTAATGTATGTATAAGCTATGAGACTACCTTATGTTAGTCATAGAAAAATGATCAATTCCAACAGACCATGTTTTAGAAGCCAAAAATGATTCAACTTCTTGAGTTTTTAAGGTTTCCAGGTAACTTGGTTGGTCCAAACCTTCGCAACATAAGAGTAAATTGGTCAAAAATCAGTACTTCTTATTGGTTATCAGCATCCATTATTGTATATAGCACATGGTGGTAGCAATCAACATGGGATGTTCCATGCCATCGGTAAGTTCTTGTCCATTTCTTGTATACCAAGCTCTTACCAAATGACAATGCTATCTAATAAAAAATGTAAACCATAATGGAAAGCTATCAATATGAGATATGAGCTAGTATTAAGTATCAACAACACAACTATAAAAACAGACAATTGAATTCACTGCATATTTATTCTTGTTTCATCGTCACTTGTACTCCCAATTACCATATAAGCAAAGTAATAAAGCAACAGCAAACTTTTCTTTCTATGTCCAGTTTAAATGTTATTAAATATAAAAATATAAAAAATTACACTTTTTGCACACAGTCAAGAGAGACTACATATACCATATGCACTATAATGTATGCTAATTTTATATGTTTTTGATTAATTTACCAACTAAGTACGCAATAGCTTAATCATTTTCCAGACACCTTAAGAAGACTACAAACGGATCACCATGCATTCCGTTTATGTAGTGGTTTCACAACCTCAATACGATGACTTAATCAATCCTACAGGAATTACTCTAAGAAGTTGCAATCTAAGTTTACACATGTTGCAGGAAAAATAATTAAGACGTGAAATGCCAAATGTTCATAGCTCATGACCAATAGAACAAAACTATATCATAGAGGTTGGCATACACAAATTCTAAACAAATGAGGTCATTAAATGAACTCAAGTGCCCGTGCTCACGCAAACAGATTTCCCATAACATTCCCAAGCCATTACACCATACAATCTGTATAAAATGAATTCTCTCAGATTTCTCTCATTTCAATTACTTGCAACAGGTGCCCAAAAAGAAAAAATAAAAGTTCTACAAACTCTTATGAACCTTAAGTCTACACTTGTGTAACTAATAATTATAGTGGTAGTCTTCTGAAATTCTTTGAACAGCAAGAAGCACATCACGAATTCTAACAGTAAAATTACAAAAAATCATCCAGAGCATAGCTCTAAAAGTGCTCTATAGCAAAATTTCATAGAGCGACCAAGAAGCAGGACCGACCTACCTGATGAAGAAGCCCCGGGAGCTGCAGAGCCAGAGGAACCGCGTGCCCCACCTCTGGCAGCGGCCTCTTCGCGCATCTGATCATACATAAGATCGTCTGTAGGCATCTCAAAGCGACAGACCGGGCAGGAATTATGCTGTGCGAGCCAGGGCAAAATGCAGTCATCATGGTACATATGTTTGCAAGGCATGCACTTTACAGACTTCCCAAGCTCGAACTCATCCTTGCAGACAGCACACTGGCCCCCAATATCCCGGGCGGAGATGCGAACATTCTCAAGCGCATCAACAGAGGCTTGAGAAGCCGGCGGAGGGCCCCTACGTCCGCCATGATCGTCATCTGCAAGGTCACGCAGCAGCTGCTCGATGAAGAAATCCGGGCCGTGATCAAAGCGCCGGCGCCTCGGCCTGCGAAGCCCGAACGGGAACTCATCATCATGGCCGTGCGTGCTGAATGGCGAACCCGTCGGAAAAATCGCCGACGACATATGCGCCCCCGTAATGTCTGGCAGATACCTTCGCATGGAATACATCATGTCCGCCATGGATTCTTCATCGGAGTCATCGCTAGAGTTGCTAGGGTTCCTGCCATGGCTGTGAATCTCTGGTTCGCGTTCCTCCACGAATCCGTCATTGCACAAGGGGCAACGCGGGTCCGTGCTGCAGCCGCGCGGCCCGTGGATCGAACGATGGCACTGGTAGCAGTACCAGCTCGAGTTCCTCGACGACATGATCGATACGGCCACAACCACAATTCAAAACCCTGCAACAAACCCTAGTTCTGCAATCTTTCTTTCCACCGTTTACTGGTTCGCCAGATCTACCTGCGCACGCACACGGCACTGCAAATTGTGTCCATGAGTCCAACAAAATCCAGATCGGCAAGCGAGCCCCACTTTGCGCTGTAGAATTCAAACCCTGGAAAGCTCCATGCCCTCCGCAATTTCGCAGCCGTTAGCTTCTTTATGAGTTGAACGTGCGCATTCTCCGCTGGAAATGTTAGCTTTGAGCAGTACTATGTGAAAAAGCAAAGCTCTGTCCCAGACAAACGAGACAATGCAAAACTAGAAACACTGTCGATGCCTGCAATTTTCCTGAGATTTACCTGCGCATCTTCTGCGCAGGAAACTAGAAATGGCGCCCAGCAGACTGTAACCTGGATCAGCAAATTGTTAAGACATTGCTGCCGCTGCTCCTGGTTCAGCGAATGACAAGCTTGCCGGATGTGGTATCTGAAATATCCGATTGCGACGATTTGGTTTTTTTTAATCTTCTTTCCCATTTTTCTTTTTCTTGTTTTTAGTATTTTCTGGGTGGAATTGGAATCAGATAAGGCTTGGTCAATGGAATCTGCTTGGCTTTGGAATGAGCATGGAAAATGTTTGAGCGCATCGCTTTTAAATGTAAAGTAGTCGTGGTAGGGCACTTCGTACCACAAGGGAAAACGTAAAAGGTAAGGTTAGTTTAGTTTAGTTTAGTTGGAGATATGTTTTTTTGAACGTGTCTTGTGTAGTGTAGTAGGATAGGTACCGTTGTCCATCCATTCCCTATCCAATATCTTGCCCTGCTCAAATGTGCAAACCCTAAGTATAATATGTGTTCGACTTTGACTATATGTGTGTGTATATATATATATATCATGCCGCTTATGGCGTAAAGGTCTAGTTCAAGGATTGAAGTTCAAATTAGAGTATCTTTTTTAGTAAGAGGAAGTTCTATCTACTTGCTCTCTTGTTTGTTGCAACAACATGGAATTACTAGGAAGGTAAGGTAGTGAGAGGAGCTTTGAAACTTCAAATAGTTTGATTATAAGTATACTTAAAAAGATATATAGCTAATCAAAATTTAAAACAATTTGACTATAATCATACATTGAGACATTTGATATAATATTTTAAAGTTAAAAATATAGCAATGCCTTAAATGTAATTTAAATTGGTAACCTTTTGCTTATAAATCCTTGTTACTACAACTGAAATTTGTAACCTATTACAAACAAAGAAATTGTTGGCCTTTTAGTATGATAAATCATGATTTTTCATCACCTGTGATATCGAGCATTTGATATCAGAGCCACGATATCAGGGCACAAGCTTCGATGTTGAATATTTGATATTGCTCCACACATGCCAACATATAAATGAGACACTTAGGCACACAATCAAACAAATTTTTCATTCCATCCTTAGGTAGACTCTTGCAATTTGTTTTCATAGTTCAACGATAAAGTGAATGTCTATAGTGTGACATTGAGCAATTGTTCAGAGTCTTTATTCAAGTGAAGTATACTTGGGCACAGTTCATGACAAAAATAAAGATCAAGATTACTTTCCATCATTACAACATCCACTTTAGCATTATTGTTTTACTTAGCATAATTCTTATTGTTTTCTTAGTTTAATCAATTACATTTCCAAGTACTTTACTTTCCTTGTTCATAGTAAAGCAGAATGAGTATGATTGGTTTCGAGTGTTAAGTGTGATCCTTTGGTAATTCAATAGTGGTTTCACTTGATTTGCTTAATAGTGAACTTGCTTGGTAATCCCAATAATGGTTACATGAGCCCAAGACATGTATGACAAGCCAGGAATGGATGCCCATCGCATTAGGATAGAGTAGATTGTTTTACTATTTTCCTTAGACTTAGAACCATTTTTACACTTTACTATCATAGCTAGGAATTATGGCCAACACAACATCAATATATCATACACCTCACTGAGAGCTAAACCATACGCATAGATTATACTAACTCCACGTGGGAAGACAACGATCTCAAACTTTAACCAATTACTAGCATATTTACATTGCCTTGTCCACAGAATTCGACCAGGCTACATGTGAACACTCGTATCTCATATGGTTGGGTGTTAGACTACTCCAACACTCATCATTGGCACCATTACCGAGGATAAGTCAATGTATGCTTAGTAATTGATTTCACAAAGTTCATTGTACTTAGAATACCAAATCAAATCTTATAATTCTAAGAAAAGAACACTCAAAATAAACATCTAGAAAAATACAATTTGATTTCAAACAAAAATGCAACATCACCTACCAAGGAACTATGAAGAAGCAGTGACAGAATCAAAGAAGAAGAAGACTAGAGTATGCCAATGCAGACAAGGATCTCATATGCTCATCATGATCCTTACTATCCCGACTTCACATTCATCTTTCATCAAGATGGCTAGTTAAGGTGGAGAGATCTTCAAGGGAATATTGTTCTGCCACTAAAATGTTTAGTGCCCCTTTTGCTCCAAACTACTCTCAAGGGGATGAAATTAAGTGAAGTACTTGAAGGGTATCATGAAACTAAATACATGACCTCACCATATGAACCCACTAAGGAGTAGTTAAGAAAGGACCATGCCATGGAGGCAAGGCATGAACAAGACAAAGGAAAGACAATTAATTCTATTGTTGTCTTAGAGGAGCTTAATGGAGATACATTCATTGTTGAACAACTCCCCTACAATCATGAGTTCCAGTCCCAAATGCCTGTCATTTGATTGGATGAACCTATCAAGAACAAATCACACTCCAAATTAGCATAGATGCTTTGGTGGGAGGCAAGAGACTCAAGTCATAGGCAAGACTCAAGGCCAAGAGTTCCTGCTAGATCCCACAAAGACAAAGATCAGAGTCATCATAGGAGGACAAGCTAACACTGTTCTCCTACTACCTCACTTACATCCTCATGATCATCAGAAGACTTTGGTAAATGGAGGTGACAGTACAGGGACCATGACAGGGATGACAGACAAACTCATGGCCGCCATGACCATCATGATCATTATGTGAGATGTTCCAATTTAGAAGATGAAGAGTGTGAGTAGCGTAGACCAAGGGATAGAAGAAATCATGAAAGGGATGAGCCCATAAGGAGGTACTACTACAGTAGGGCATAGGAACTTGATTGAGATGATGAACCCCTAATGGCAACTCGTAGTATGATCAACATCTAGGAAGCTATTCACATCCCAACCAGGCATGTGAGGGATAGCTAAATTAAATGACTCAACATGAACAACATGTCAAGATTTTAAGGTGATAATAATGTTGATCCACAACATCACCTTCAAGCTCTCCACGATGCCTGTGCCCTAAAAAATATCGAAAGTGATTAGTAAAAGCTAAATCTATTTCCCAAAACACTTATGAAGGGTGCAGAAAGGTGGTACAAGTCACTAGAACTTGAATCAATTAGATGCTAGAGTACCATGCTCAAACTCTTCAATGATAAATATCAAACTTATTTGAAAGTGTCCAACTTAAGAAAACGAATCCAAGGATGGAAGCAAGGCACTCCTGAGATCCTTGATGCAACAATGGGTAGATATTATTCACTATTTCATAGATGCCTAGGCCATGGATTTTCACCAAGGGCCAACTCAGGCATATTGTAGATGGGTTGCGAAGCAAAACTAGAGAAACTCTTAGGGTTTATGCCCAAGGTAGATTATTAGAAATGATAGCCCATCACATCTAAAGACTAATTGAGCAAGTTGCAAAGGAAGAAGGAGAACTTAAGAAGAGAGAGTCAGCTGAAGAATATAATAGAGATCCATCAATTAGAAAGAAAGATGTGCGACTATGTGACAATCAAGAGGATGAAACCTTGGAAGACGTTATCTAGAAAAAGACTCTACCTATTCAAAAATTAGTCAATGATATAGCAATTAAGGTGGAGAAAGTTTGGGATTCAATGGATGAGAAGTTTGTCACAACCCTAAAGATTGTGGAAGAAAAGGTTGAATAAGCACTTAACAAGGGCAAGGAAAGGAAGAAGAAAAGAGTTAATGGATGAGAAAGTTATAAGCACAAAGGAAAAGTTGCTATCATTAAAGGGCACATAGACTCTAGTTTAGAGGAAGAGGAAGGATGTAATGTGTGCTAGTATGAACATCCTAAGGGATGTTTTCCTGTTATGGCCCACTTGTAAGAATTTGGGGTATATGCACTTAATCCAAGCTTCGTCAAAAAGCAGATGCCTAGAAGATTATCTTATCCTCAAGGAAATATCAGGAAAACCTTCTAGCTGACATATTATCCAAGTGGAGCCTACCCTCAACCACAGGAGCAATATTAGTAGTTGTGGCAGCAACCATAAACATGGGCAATGTCATCGCCAAGGCAACAATATCCATATAGGAAACTAGACCCTTATGGGTATTACGTTCAATGTCTAATATCTCTAGGAAACATGTTTGTTCAAACTTATTCTCCTTATTATCCACCAGAATACTATAGACCTACTACTCCAAGGATGGATCAAGGTCCTCACACACATTTGCTAGTAGCTAGACCATCAAACTCCCCTTCCAATCCTTTACCACCAGGGCCACCACTTGCTATGCAAGGGGAATTATCATCACAACCATTGCAGAGGAGAGCTGCAAGGGTAGTGAACATATAAGTAGAAGATCCTACCAACAACACTAAGGGCTAGGTGAAGAAACTCCTTTCTTTATGATAAGTCTAGAAAAGGGTGGTAGAGTTAGAACTTCATCAAGACCAACTTCTCCTACATCAAATCCACCTACCAATAACAAGCTTATGACATCATTCAAAAAAAAAAAACATGCAGACTATCATGCTCATTGAAATAGTCATAGACTATATTAAGATAGGGTCACTCCCTAAGAAGATAATTGATTTAGGAGTTTCTTTAATCTATTTACAAGTTGACAAAAATCTACCATGCAAAGCTCTACTAGACTTACATTCCAAGGTGAATTTGATCTCTTATGAAACATATCAAGCATGAAACCTTCCACCATTGAAGGAATGTAATATCAAGTTGGAGCTTGCAAATCAATCTATTATCATTTCCTTTGGCCAAATTGAGGATGTGGTGACCACTATCAATGGGTGGTCTCATCTAGCAGACTTTCTAGTAATTAATGTAAAAGATGTTGATAAGGAATTTCCAATTATCATGGGGAGAGCATGGCTTAGCACAATTGATGTTAAGCTAAGTATGTAAGATCTATTTGTTGAGATCTCTAAGAAAGACAAGCACAGAGCCATACACACATAGCAAATATCATGCATTACTACTGAAGGAAGAGGGTGCAATCATGGATCGATCATTTAGAACATCAACACAATCATTATACCAATCCACAACAATAGTGAAAAACAAGTGTGTGCAAAAGTAAGAGCAAGGGCCACCAAATCACAAGACATCCTATGGCCAAAAACTGAGAACCTTCAACCATCCAAAATATGCATGGAATAATGTGATTCATTTATTAATTCTCATTCTAAGAAAATGACTTCAACTAAGGACCCAAAAAAATTAATAAATCATAATCATACACTAATAGGAAAAGAAACTAAGGACTTAGATGATTAAAACTCAATTACCATCAAGATCAAATGGGATAATAATAGAAAAGTTAAATCAGTAAGGATGGTAAGTGGATCATCTAAAGTGTATGATCCAAGAGACCTAGGAAGCATTTTTCAAACACTTGTCCATGAGTTCAGTTGTGGGGGAGACACTATACTTTGATTCCAGAATTAATAAATGCTTTTCCATTTTTTGTTTTACAATTATTTTTTTAATTTTCCTATTTCTTAATACAAATTTTCCCATTCTTTTATATCTTTCACATTCTTTGACATTTTTTATTCTTTCACATTTTTCATCTCCTAAATTTTTTTAATTCTTTAACATTTTTCACTTTTTGATATTTTCTGTTCTTTACACCTTTTTCATACTATCTTTTTCATACTTTGCTTCTATTTCCTTTGTACATAATTTTTGATTGTTAATAAGACATATTAAGAATAAAGGCAAGATGTAGTCTAATAAGGTGAAGATTTCTATTCTATCAAGTCATAAGGGATTGATTATTTGAAAAGTCATCCCACACAAACCACACCATCCATTTGATTAATAAGAGGTTCTTACCATGGCCATAATGATATTCTTTCCCATAATACAACTAAGAATAAACTTGTGATCATTAAGCGTAGACTAAAAAGTGAAGAACCAAGTGGGAATGTACATTAAGGGGATTTGTGGACTTTCTTGGATTACTTTTGTGAGTTAAATCATTTTTCTAAGGTTGTATTATATCCTTGTAGATCTAACAAAAAATGGGAGTAAGAGTAAAATAAGTGCTTCTTGAAAAGGTTGACACAGATAAAAAAAAATAAAAGAGCACAAAATGAATTTCTAGGGGTTCCACTAGAAAGACATGTTACCCATGCCTGAAGGTAGGCAGCTTCTTAGAAATCTAAAAAATAAAGTGTCATGAATAAACTCTTCCCTTGGACAATACACCAAGTGATGATATTCCTTGCAATGATGGTAGTCTTACAATTGTAACTCCAAAAGATGAAATGATGCGGTGTCACTGGAATGTGGTCTAGACTTGGTTTAAATCTTGGATAGAAAGGCTAGTGATTACTTTAACCACTAACAAAACACAAGAATTCATTATGCCCATGGTAAGATACCTCACATCCTAATTTTTGCAATCTTTTCTTAGTCCATCTCATCTCACTGTAAGAATAATCATAACTTGTGATTTTGTGTAACATAGAGTAATTTTATCAATTTGGTGTTACTAACATGTATGTTTTGCTAAATAGGCATGCATTACATTCAACTCCTTGAGTGCCCAAGGACACTTTTAGGTGTGGGTATACAAAGGCATTAAGGGTTGGAGGCTACTTTGGAGAGGATTTTACTTGTATAACTATTGTATCTTATACCTACAAAGCGATTCCACATCATCTTATGCCTTCCCACATCAATAAAAACTTTCCATATCATTCAAACTCTCCATTCTAGCAACATGCATTCATTACCCTTCTTATCCATCTAATGAACTTTCATAGCTTGAGATTCCTGCTTTACACACTATCTGTGCCTAATTTTTGATGAAATATGCATCATCTATCATCCAAGATCCTCTGATTCTACTTTAAACCTTTCTAACATTCACTAAGAATCAATTTTTATCCTCAAAATTTAATGGAAATTGAAAATTTTTGGGCCCCAATATCAAATGTCATCATAAGTATATATAGGTGGACACTTGGCAAAAATTTTCATTCTTTCTTCTTTGAAGTAAGGGAGATTTTTCAAATTTTCTTTTGTGAATTAAGCTATTACCTCCTAGCTTTCCCAAGCCATATATTACATGTTACCACTCCAATTTTCATTATTTTCAAACCTATTTGATCATGGAGTGCACATCTTAGTTATAGGGGGATGCTAGTGAGGAAAATATGAACCATTTTTTCGAAAAATTTGAATGTCTAGAAGGTATTTTAAGGATAAGAATGAAAAGAGACTTGAAATTTTTAATGAAAAATCAATCATATTAATTCCAAGACACTAAAAATAATGACTCTTAAGGAACAATAACCATCATTACAAGCCACAAATATGAATAAAATAGATAATTGTGAAGGGTTATAAGAAAATCAACACTGATATGGAAACTTTTTAAAATTTTTCTAACTCTACAATCACAATAAACTAAGAACTAAACATAACTAAGGGTTTGAGTAAGGTATGGAACTGTTAATATTCTAGGAGAATACCTTAGTAATTCCAAATCCTTGATAATTGTAGATGGCCCCAAAGAGAGGAGCACAAGGAGAACCTTCACAAGACATAAGCAAACAACCAAAAGGCTGAGGTAGAGGCCAAATCGGAGGATAAGAACTCGAACACAAGGAGCAGGAAGCCCAATCATTCAATATTCATCAAGAAACACCTGCTATGGAACAATTGGTCCAAGGAGAGGTATAGGAACTACATGTGTAAGGACAACATCTCACGATGTCACAAGACTACCTCCAAGCTATTCAAGAGAGGTCATTTCTAACCACCGTCATTGTAGAAATGAACTTTGGCCCATTCATGGAATTTAAGCTAGTAGTAGTAAAGACACAACTTAAGGCATCACCACTGTGCCTATCCTATTTGATAGTCATGAATGGTACCTTGGGGAAATATATTAATTATGACACAATAAGGAAGAATACACCACAGTTAACATTGGAGAAGTCTTAGTCTCATTCTTAGTCAAGGTAATATTAGAAGCTCTGAACATTTCAAATGAAGGAGTGAAAGTAACACATTTGTCCACAAGATTAGATGCTAAAACTAGGAAATTATGGCTAAAATGGACCTATGGCAAGGAAGATAAAGGATATAGTAAGCTAACTCTGGATGAGCATATTTATTTCAAAATTGGAACCTACCACTTATTCTCAACCAAAGAATTAAATAGGTTATCCACTTATGTGGCTAGAAGGAGTGCAATCCTGATGGGCAAATACAATGTCAATATTGCACAATTGTACTTCATGGAAATTCAAAGGCGGTTTGAAGAAAGGGAGGTAGGGAAGTCAATAGTTTCATTCCCTTACCTTATTAGGAAGTTGTGCAAGTGAGTCGAAATCCTAGGATACATCAATGACATTTCTAGGAAAGCCCAAAATGCTTCATATGCTAAATTGCTCAAACCAACAGTACCTAAAAAGGATTAGGGTGAAGAGCAACAAGAACAAGAGTAAGAGCAACAACAACAACAATAGTAATAGCAAGAGCAACAGTAGCAACAACAAGAACAATAGCAACAATAAGTTCCATCATCGTTGTTATAGGACTATAGGCCATCAATGAGCCATCTATAATAGATTACAGAAACCATTAGTTGGGGAACAAGGGTGGAAGCCAACCTCTATAGATTTATAAATAGTACCATACAACCTACAGTTCTAGTAGATCTTAGAAGTGGACAAATTTCACTATAGTCAAGAGGAGGGGACCAATGGTCGCAACAAATCTTTGAAAATGCTAAGTCATTCCAATTGGTGCTAAAGACTAGAGAAGGAGCCATAATTGTGGTAATGCAGCACCAGGATGCATTAGGAGCAGCAAAGGTGATAACCAATCACATTAAAGAATCATTCAACGTACTTGTTGTGCTACTAGTAGATCTAACTAGAGGTAGAGAAGCTCAAATGTTAGCTAGAACCTTAATGACTCTTGCTAACCATGAAGATGTGCTTGATTGAGTATTGTAGCTTGGACAAGTAATGACAACACTCTTCAACATCCCAAGTGATGTCACTATAGTATAGTTAGAATTAATTGCTACCAAAGGAAAATTGGTCATGGCAGAAACTAGGGAAGAGCATGTAGAAGCAGAAATCAATAGACTCCAAGAAGAGCTCACAGCCTTGAGAGTTTATAGATCAAATGAACAACCTGATTGAGCTAAATAAATAAAAGGCCATGGAGAAGGAGAAAGCAATGTGGAGTGCCTTCATAGTAGAAGCATAAATATATGCACATGTTAAGGCACTCATTGTAGTCCAATAAGAAAACAAAAAACTTATTGTTGACAACATGAGGTTGACCACTGTAGAGAAATAGAGAAAAATCCTAGACAAAAGCATCCATTAGTTAAGAGAACAACTGGTGAAGGTTAACTAAGACATGAGACACCTAGGAAGAGAAAATAGAACCCTCTCAATGGAGAAGGTATGCGCTATCCATTAGAAGTCAGCCATTGAAATTGGTGCATGGAAAAATAAGGTAAAGAAACATGAAAGGCTCAAAAAACACTTCTGTGATTATGTGGCTATGTAGAAGTAGATTAATGAGAGAGAGATCTAGATGGCCAAAGTTAGAATAAGCTCCATCTTAGTGCAAAATCCTAACTGGTAGCTCGTCTTGGATAACTATGCCCATGTTCACAAAGTGGAAGTGAAAAATAAGGACCTGTAGATCGAAGACTTAAAAGAATACATGGGATTAGCTAACCTTCGTTAAACTAACTTGGCCATATTAATAGTAGGTAGGTCCAAAAATGAGCTAGAACAACAAATAGCAACCACATATGCCTTATATAAGAAAGAGTTTGTAGATCATAAAGATGCTTTACAGAAACTCCAAGTGGTAAACTTTAATTGGAAATAGTCAAGGCTAGCTACCAAGAGTAGAAATATGTAGCAGCAAACTTGGCCAGAAGGTTATCTAATTATCATGAATTACATGAAAAGGCTAGAGGATTCAAAGAGGAGAGAAGGTAGTTTGTAGCGTGGTATGTTAAGGCTAATCAAATGTTTCCATAGCTACCATGTCCATGGGATTTACCCACTCCATCACACATTGCACAACAAGCATGGATGGTACAAGACTTGTGAATGAAAGAGGAAAAGCTCCAAGCACACCTAAATTGATATAAGTTTTAGAAGCTTAGTGATAAGGGGAAGCAACTAATGGAAAAGCCATCACCACCAGGAACTACCTAGATGATGAGACGCGATTTGCATAGGCCACGATATTGCATCCCCCGCGATATTGCGTCTTCCCTACAATATCGCGTACGTGATATCGCAGTCCACCGCCATATCTATAAATAAGACATGGCTCTTCCTTGTTTGGGATCCTAGTTTAGAGAAGCGAAGCTTTGGCAGTTTGATCCCTCCAGAGTTATATTTTTTCCCGTGTCTGCCTGCAGTGTGGTGAATGTAATTGTACGGTGTCTTTATTCGAGTGTGTCGTACTTGGACACGCACATGACCGACAATAAAGATCGAGACTACTTCATCATTGCAGCATTCACTTAGTTTATTTATTTGTTATTTATTTAATGTTATTTATTGCTTTCATAGCACGGTGTGAGCACGACTTGACTACGAGCATCTACGGATGTGTACGGCTAGTCAAGGAATCGATTGCTCATCGCAATTAGTCTCTCACCCTTAAACTCCTAGAAGCGGAATGAGTACGACTTGATTACGAGCATTTAAGTGTGACTGCTTGGTAGCCTAGTGGCATATCCAGGATCTACGCTTGGTAACCTAGTGGCGTATTTGGGATCCGCGCTTGGTAATCCCAGTGGCGTACCTCGGAGCTACACTTGGTAGTCCTAGTGGTAGTCGTGCACAAGGTCCAAGATGTGTACGGTTGATCAAGGAATCGGTTGCTCATCGCAATTAGGATGGATTAGATTTTCTTTACCTTTTCCTCCTAGCTTAGATTAGTTACATATTATTTTCCACTACCTTCAGGAGTAGCATAGATTAGGAAACACATCATACATCTCATCTGGACTAAACCATACATGACATATGCAATACTAGTCCAGGTGAGAAGACAGCGAACTGCGACCTAAGGATAACTATCTAGGTGCCACAACTAGTCCATCTGTGGAGTGCGATCGGATCATGCGTCCGATGCTTATTTTGTATGGTTGAGTGTAGGGGTACCTCGCCACTCATCATTGGCGCCATTATTGGGGATGGTGCTAGTTATCTAGATTAGTTATATCATACAAGGTTGCTGTAAAGAACTTAACGATATATCACTTAGAAAAAAGAAGTAATTATAAAAAGTCACATCAATTCACACACAACAATGCCTCTCCTACAAGATGATAATAACGCCACACTTAGTGAGGAAGTTCATTGGAGAACCAACGAACTATATAACGATGAAGATTGGAGTATACAACCTGAAGTGGGAGTTTCCTATAAGCATGAACAACAACAACATCACAAAAAATGAAAGCCTAACTTACTCGATGAAGATGAACCCCCACTGGCCACTACAAGCTTCACGCAAATACAAGAGGCTATTCGAATCTCACGTAGGCATCGTAAAGAGAGCCATCTACCCAGGCTCGATTTAAACAACTTTCCAAAATTTTCAGGAGGCTATGACTTAGATCCGCATCAACATTTACTAGCCTTCTACGATGCCTGCACATGGAATAACATTGACAACAGTTGGCAAAAACTGAAGCTCTTTCCTATGACACTCGTTGA
>MNCI01034713.1:4746-30668 GCA_015680685.1 Gnetum montanum
TTAGTGGGATGAGCAATGTAGCTCTAGGTGATTGTTGATGCCAACTCTCCCATGCTAGCATGGGGCCATGATTAATAATTTTAAATCCCATGACAATTAGAAATCCTATGAGTTTTAACCCATGCAAATTATTTTGATTTTGATGATAAGCAAAGTAAGCTCAAGAAAAACATCTTATATTCCAAAAGTGACATAAGGTCTAGTTTTGCATTAAATAAAATCCAACGTTGCTTAGGATTGAAGATTATAGCATTCCGTTTTATTTGGTAATCCTCTTAGATATTTATATTTCTTCTTTCCATTATATTTGCAAAGAGAATCTGCAGATGAACTGGTACGCAGAAGTGCATGAAATTTACGGTGAACGTTACTGCCAGAGTGCTAAACTGACAATTCTACATCTTTGACCGATCTCAATTTAATTAGCAAATCCTTTACACCGTGAAAACTTTCATTGTGTTTTATTCCCATAATAAGGAATTTGCAGAGAATATTTATCTTGGCCTCTACTTTTGCATCTCTCGGTGTCCGTTTCATGCTTTACGGCTGAAACCGGCATTGTCTGGTGTAGCCACCCCTGCAAATTCGGATCACAAACCTCAATCCTGCAGCAGCAGCAGTGATGGCCATGGTTGAGCTTTATGGATTGGTAATCAAAGAGTAGTTCCAGTGCAGCGTGCAATCATTTTGAGAGCGAGAGCTCAAGAAGTGGCTCCTGGTGGAGTTATGTTCCTCACCCAGGGAATCCACGTGGAGCCCCGCTGCCATGTTCGCACCGCAGCTACCATTTTTGCAGCTGCGTGTTTCTTTATATTAAGGTGACATGTTCACATTGATGCAAAATAAAGTTGTGGTACATCAAGGGATCTTGGTATTTAAGTAAACTCGTTTAGTAATCGAACTTAAAACTATGTTAGATCATAAATATGATAAATTAAAGCAAATTGTGTGTATACAACCAATTTTAAGGGGAAGTCAAAACTTGAAAGATTGACTATAAATACACCCTAAAATATTTAGGGAATATGATAGTTTAGAAGAATTATAGAAGAATATAATGATGCTTAAAAGGGTGGTTTGAATTGACAACCTGTTAACTAACAAAACAATGAGCTAACCATTTTAGTAACCCATGCACCTAGTTGTGTATAACCAATTCTAATTTTTTAATTTTTATTTTAGCAAATCAAAAGTGCTTGATTACGATTTGAACTCTAGATCACTAAGATGGTAGAAAGGTCCTTATGACATGCTAGTTAATTATAAGTCTGGATTGTATTCAATTATGTAAAACATGAACTAGAGTAAGTATATCTTAGTGGTATGATGAAGGTTTGTCAAAATGAAAATAATGAGGTGTTAGCTTAGTGGTAAAACGTTTGATTTGGAAGCTCTGAGTTATATAAAGTTCTAATTGGGCTATATATCTTGGGGTGTACCTATGTTTCACTTATTTCAAGTTCCAATATCCCAAAATGCAAATAAGGAGGGTGTTGAAACCCAAAACAATTTCGGGGGCTTGTTAGAATTGGAACCATATGATTATATGTACTCCTAAATAATGAGATGTTAGCCTAGTGGTAAAACTCTTGATTTGGAAAGTCTAAATTATGGATTCAATTCTAATGGGCAATGCTTAATTATAAAGTTCTAATTGGACTATATATCTTAGAGGTAAATATTGTTACCAAATAAAAGTCTTACCATTAGGCTAATGCCTCATTGTTACAATATAGAACAAATTAACTATAAGTACATCAAAGTAAATAATGAGATGTTAGCCTAGTGACAAGGGTCTTGATTTGAAAAGTCTAAGTTATGGGTTGAATTTTAATGGGCAATACTCAATTATAAAGTTCTAATTCAATCATATATCTTAGAGGTAAATATTGTTAACAAATAGAGAGTCTTACCGCAAGGCTAATGCCTCATTGTTACAATATAGAAGAATTTGAATATAAGTATATCTGATGAGTGGCGAGATACCCCTACACTCAACCATACGAATACGAGCGTAGCACGCGCAATCCGGTCGAACTTCGCAAACTAAGTGCCTACAGGCCCCATGGAACACTTAGGGTTAATTATTCGTTGTCTTCCTAGACTTACTTGTAGTTGTCATGGTGTATGGTTAAGTAAGTCCGAGGTATATGATTTTTATAGCTTTTTATGTTTTATCTCCTATGCTATTGAGGTGAAGGGTTGAGAAACTAATTACTAACTCTAACTAATGAACTGAGTCTAAATTACCTAGCGTCAGCATCCGTTCCCACTTACCGTACACACCCGGAACCGATGCAACCATGGCTACCAAACGCTAATCGTTGTTGGGATCACCACGCGTAACGCACGTGCTCTAAGTGGTCGTACTGAGGCACTTAACTAGGAGGAAAGGTTTGAGAGAATCTAATCTAGCCTAAGTGTGATGAGCATCTATTCCTTGATTATCCGTACACATCCTTAAATGCTCGTAATCAAGTCGTACTCATTCCGCATTACTAGGAGATAAGGGTGAGAGAGAAAGCAATAAATAACATTAAATAAAATCCTATCCCATGCACTGCAAGGTTTATCCAAGAAGTTCATCTTTATTGCCGTACACAACTTGTGTTCAGGGAAATTGTTGCTCGAATAAAGATCCATTCACTTTAGGACTCCTACTGTGGGCACATGGAAAATATTCTATCTCTGGAGTGATCAATCTACCAGAGTTTCCCTAATTTTACCCTAGGATGAGGAAACAAGGGAGAGCCACCTCTTATTTATAAATATGATGGTGCACCGCGATATCATATACGCGATATCGCATGGGATGTGAGATCATGACCACCACGATATTGCATACACGATATCGCGGCCTATGCGAATTGCGTCTCATCATACCCCCATGACTAAATGAAAAATTCTCCTCAAGTTCCTTACAAAATATTTGGAAGGTATGGGATTATTGAGGTGAATGGAACTAATGGGATGACATGTGAATAGATCATCATTATAAGACTTGACAAAACTAGTGTTCATGACAACAAGGGTGAACAACTTATTACATTGACATCAGGCCTTAGTTGGCAACTGAGAGAGAAGAGAGAAAGAAGCGTTGCTGCTGCCAATGCCATGATTGCGCCTTTCTTTGTCCATCCGTAAGCGTGCCATCAATCTTGCTCCTTGCATAGCTGCTTCCAACACAGCTCCATTCCAAGTGTTTGCTCCAAATCCAATCCATTGTTGTATGATCGCCATCTGCACACACAACACAATCATATATTAGCAAGGGTAAATGAATCATCATGTAATTAATACCTTGCTTCAATGTAGGTCCATTAGCTAGGTTGTGGTATGGCTAATTACGGATCTGGGGATCTATTAATGATGACTACCGAAGGTGTAGGGGTTAGGAAAAAATTGAAAAATTGGGGCTAGGAGAAAATAGAAAAAATCGGGCCCTGTACCCCCATGACTAATCGCGAACCTCTGGTAGCATTAGAATGGAGAAAGAAAAGGAGTAAGAAAGATACATAAAAAGGGACAACTATGGCATCGATGAAATGGATGTCAAGATGGAAATGAACAAAATAAAATTAATTGCAAAAATGTTAGGGAAAAGAATTTAACTGGTGCACCAAAGAGGAATGTCAGTGGATCCTCCCCAAAGCAGGCTCATGCCCTTAATGCCTTGACAAACCCACATTCAGAGAGTCTGTAAACTCTAGGAATGTTAATTGGAACAAGATTTAAAGTCTTAACCGCAAGAATTTACCAAAAAGAAAACAATGTGTAGCGACCGAAAACGTCGGCGGCTGGAAGAACGCCAAGGTCAGCGGGCACAACAGTTCCAACCCCATGCCCGCGGGAGGACGGTGTTGGGTGTGTGCGAACACGAGGTGCCCTAAACGATCTGGTCGATCAGACAGGGACTTACATCAGTGTGAATATAGCCTTTTGCAATATAAACTATACGAGCTGCAAGATGGTGCTTATGGGTAATTACAGCGGGAAAAGAAAGGGACTAAAAAAAATGCAACAGTAATGCAAAATAGTGAATAAACGTAAGTGCGACAATGATATGAGATGATGCTTGAAGGTAAACAAAATAGAAATAATACAAGGAAGCCAAATAGTAAATAAGAGGTAACAGAAGATATAGTTACGAATATGCACCACTTCAGAGCTACAAATCTGTCCGATCAGGGCGTGGCATAATCAGCTGCATGACGTGACGGAGTGCAGAAAGTTCCGAGAATGACCAAAGCGTGCCGGAGAATAGGAATAGCTGTGCACTTGGGCACAAACTTCACGTATATACAATGCGGGCAGGATCCTACCAAGGTGGTAGAACGAGACCCCAGGCTTTATGCCAGCCAAGAGAGGTTCCTTTTACAGATTGCTGGCCTCTCCTATTCTTTCCCTTATTGTGAGATTGCAAGTATTTCTCTTTGTTTGTTTCAGTCAAGGAGACTCCCCTTTTCTTTTCTTTTTTTCGTGGACCCTTTTTGTGCTATTTGACAGGCTATTTATAGGGCTGAAGATAAGCAAAGGTGACCATTTGAATACTTCGTTGTTGCAAACTTGCACTAACTTACTAGCATTACTCAAGCCGTTTGTGACCATTGAGCTTGCAAGACTGTTGTGATGTGAGAAATAACTACAATCCTACCATGTTGTGACTACACCGTCAGCTCCTAGAGGCATGTGCCAACGGTCCGATTGAGGTGGAGTGCATTGATGTCGCATGACCACCTGCCTGTCGCACTGTGTTTTGCGATGTGGCTTGCTTATCGTGGTGTAGCACCTTCCCGCATGTCTTGTCGTATGTCATATACTTGCTACATGATGCTACACTACGTAGCATAGCGTAACGTAGCAACTGGGATAGTTTTGCTAATTTTCATCTTATTCTTCCATAATGCAAGTTCTGCGAACTTTGCTGATTTCACCTTTCAAACTGCCTTCTGTTCCTTTCTGTAGGATTGCTATGCCTTACTGCGCCATGTAGCTCAATGTAGCATAGCAACAGGCATGGTTCACCACTTCCTAGCGAGAAGAGACATCACTGCAGAACTCGAGATTGGACAAGGGAGGTGAGTAGTGAAGTTGTTGCTATGCTACGCCATATGTCATCACGTAGCATAACATCTTGTTCCGCCATTTTTTTCTGAGGCTTGCTATGCTACGACTTGTTGAACTGCTTCTCCTATGCACCTAAGCTACTGTCGCTAATTCTGGACGTTGTTTCTAAGCATGCTTCCAGCTGTTCAGACCACTTTGGCAGGCGGGTGAGTTGGTACGGAACTCGTCCATGCCTAAAGTAGAAAATTTACCGAACTGGCCATCCTGGACCCAGAACGTTCTTTTCCCGATGGAATGCCATGGTGCTGTGCGGACTGCAAGAGCCTGGTGAAGCCAGGATGACCCCACATTTTCTTTTAGGGTGTTTCATTGGCCCCTCTTTGTCAACATCTGGAGAACAGGCTCGATGGACTCATCAAAGAATACGAAACACCGTAGCAAGCGAAATGCTGAGGCTATATCTTGGTGAGTACTAAGACGTTACCTGGTTGTGCTTGAGGGTGTTGCATTGGTGCTGCAGAGGTTAAGGTAGAGAGCAGAGATGATGTTTAGCCGAGTCCCTCGTCAAAGCACTCTGAGGGGCTCCTTTGTGTTTTCATCTCTGGCTAGCGCTGTTCTTCAACCTCCTGTAGGCAGGTGTCCCCTTCGTAAGATGAGCTGTATTACATCCACAGAGGGTCTTGACCTGCCTATCAGAGCCTTCTGAATGACGAGCTACATTATGCATGTGCCAGAATTTGCACTCTCAAACAACCATGTTAGTCAAGGCACTCACTTTGCGATGCTTTAGCCTTTGCTGCTATAAAGGGATGCGTCTGCAGGGACAATGTCTAGCAAGCTACTGGCATTATTTTTGCCCTTGGGCATCATCACTGGTGTGAGATGCCCAAAGCAAGGTGGCCAGCAGTGGTCTTGGCAGCACTACCCGCGGAGGGAGCTATTCCCCAAGGAATCGAGGACGCAAATGCATTGGGATCCTTGCCAAAGGCATGCACGCTGAGTTCAGCTATGGGATCAACTACCACATAGCTGAACATTGTGCAAGCCGCAACCTTGATGAGGAACAGAAGTGCAACAATATTGTGGCTAGGCCACAATACTGTCAGCACCTCAAAAGTAGGAACAGGCCTAGGAGCTACCATCTGGGCAGTGGACCATAGCGACGGTAGGTTCAAAGGACCCGTGTGACATCATACAATGTCTTCGAAGGGTCAGCATGACACCGGAAATGACGATGCGTATGCCCCAGAGCGTGTTTTCCTTACATCGGGAACTACATCCTAGAACAGTGATGTCCCACCCACGTGTTAGTATCATGCTCCTTCGTTCGACGTATATTTGATAATGATACCTGTTGAGGATGCGACATGAACCCAGTTTAAGGTCTTGGTAGACCAGGTGCTGGTTTAGGGTCCCAGTGGACCGATGTGCTAGTTTGAGGTCCCAGCGGACAGTACACGCTAAATTTACATCGTGGTGGACGTGCGATGCCAGTTTATAGTCATAGTGGACTAACAGTGCCAGTTTCACATCGTGGCAAACTGTTGCTGCCAGTTTACCATCATAGCGGACGCTGTTTAGTGTTGCTAGTTTATCATCATTAAGAACATTGACCAACACAGTTGCTAGTTTATCATCGTAGCAGATGGTGGAGTGTGTTGTCATTACATCTTAGACGTAGTATGGCTTGAGGTACATGTGGTTCACCGGGTTGGCGAATTCGTTGTCGTTCATGTCCACCAGTTTGAAAGCTCCATTCCCAAAGGCTTTAGCAACCACGTAAGGCCCTTCCCAGTTGGCTAAGAATTTACTCACATGCTCATGGATGGCCTTGAGGATGAGATCTTCCTTCTATACTGGCCGTCGATGCGGGTCTGCATGGTGCTTTTGCCATTGTCTATCCTGATAGTGCTCGATCCATCTTAATGTCTGTGCGCCTTTCTCCTCCACTGAGTCGAGGTCGATGGCTCATGATTTGTTGTTCTGGGCTTCGCTCACGAAATTGGACAGGATCATCTAGAGTGAGGGCACCTGTAACTCAATAGGTAGCATAGCTTCAGATCCGTAAACGAGATTGTAAGGGGTCTTAATTGTCGTGGTTCTGCAAGTTGTTTGATAGGCTCAGAGGACATAGAGTATTTGCTCGTGCCACCTCCTCTTGCTGCTACTAAGCATCTGCTTCAGTAAGTTGATGATGGACTTATTTGTAGCCTCCACCTATCCGTTCGCCTGGGGATAGTAAGGGGAAGAAAATGATTGTTTAATGCCCAGGTTGCTACAGAAGGCCCAGGTTTCCTTACTACTAAACTGTGGTCCATTGTCACTCACAATAGTCATCGGAAGCCCAAACCTAGTCACGATGTTATCAAGGATGAAGTGGTGGATTTGTTGGGATGTTGTTTTCCTCAGAGAAATAGCTTCCACCCACTTAGTAAAATACTCTGTGGCGGTGATAATGAAGTTATGCCCTGCGGAAGACTTAGGCGTGATGGGCCCTATGAGGTCTAGTCCCCATCGTTGAAAAGGCCATGTAATTTGTGTAGGGTGTAGATTTGTAGGCGCTATGTGTATGAGATTTGCATATCTCTGACATGTGTCACATGTCTTGACTTTCGATAGGCAGTCACGCTCCATGTAAGGCCAATAATACCCTAGGTGTCTGATCTTCGTTGCCATAGCCCTAGGTGCTATGTGTCCATCACACAGCCCTTCATAAAAATCATTAACTACCTTCTATGCCTGCTCACCACCCATGCACACCAGTAATATCCCATTGTAGGACCGCCGGCATAGGGCGTCATTTCCTATGAGCATGTATGGCTAGGCACAGATGCCACGTGTTCTACTTGAGTGATAGGTTCTACGCATTCTATGATCGCTGTTGGCAGGTTCGCCAAGGAATGAGATGGACTGTTTAACGTGAGGGTAGCTAAGGCATCTACTATGTCATTCTCGCTGTGTGGCACGTGTTGCACATCAGTGGTCACGAATTGTTTCAATAAAACCTTTGCTAGGTCGTACTATGGTTGCAGATGCGTAGCCTTGCAGGAGTAAACATCAGTGATTTGATTCACCACTAATTGTGAATCTCCCCGAATCACCAGGTGTTGTACATGCAGTGCGCGGGAAGTTAAGAGGCCTCTGAGTAGCCCCTCGTATTCCACCATGTTGTTAGTGCACGGGAATAAGAATTGATAAGTAGACAGGTACATTTCCCCAGAGGGAAATGTGAGTACGGTAGTAGTGCTACCTCCTTGCGTGGTTGAGGCACCATTGAAGTGTAAGGTTGCCTCAAAATGCAATGGGACGATGGCGACATTGCTTACGTATTCGTTTGGGAACTTGGGATCGATGAATGCCTAGTCATCGACTGGCAAGACCGTAAGTTGGGTTGCTATGGCTTGGCCTTTTGTCGATGATTAGCTCAGATAGCGTAGATCAAATTTTGCAATTATGGCCTTCCATCGGGCTATCCTGCTATTTTCGTATAGGTTACCGATGATAGCCTAGAGTACATTACTTTTGCAAAGGATGCTGGTTATGCTACGGAATAGGTAGTGCCGCCACATTTTTAGCGCAAACACTAAGGCTAGGCAATTCCTTTCCACCTCATTGTATTTTTCCTCGTATGATATCAATGCGTGGCTCAGGTAATACACGGGTATCTCAGAGCCATCATCCCACTTCTGACATAGCAGTGCTGCTATGGATGCGTTGGAGGTGGCGAGGTATATGAAGAAGGGCTTGTCCCTCTGTGGTGGGTACACTGTTGGTAGGTGTGAGAGTTCTTTCTTCAGGTTGTCGAAGGCTTGTTGAAATTGGACTGTCCATTTGAAGTTAACCCCTTTTCTCAGAAGATGTTGCATGGGGTGTAACTTATCGATCAGTCTTGCTATGAACCTTCGAATGAATTGCACTCTGCCTTGTAGACCACGTAACTCTTTTAGGTTTGTGGGGGGCGTTAAGTTGATGATAACTTTGACTTTTTCTAGGTCCACCCATATTCCAGCCTCTAATACTACAAACCCCAACATGCACCTGGTCTTTACTCTGAATAGGCATTTCTTAAGATTGAGACGCAAATCGTGCCTTTGACAGCACTTGAGGACTAACTCTAGGTCACGCGGGTGATGGGCCGCATCTTTGGACTTGACCACTATATCGTCCATGTAATCATTTAACGTTTCTAGGATGTGGTTATTGAAAATGTGCGTCATGGCTCGCTGCTATGTTGCCCTAGCATTCTTGAGCTCAAAGGGCATCATGGTATAGCAGAAGGTTCCCCATGGAGTCATAAAGGTTGTTGACAACTGGTGTTCCAGGTTGATGTGGATTTGGTT
Organism: Gnetum montanum; assembly: GCA_015680685.1. Taxonomy (NCBI): domain Eukaryota; kingdom Viridiplantae; phylum Streptophyta; class Gnetopsida; order Gnetales; family Gnetaceae; genus Gnetum; species Gnetum montanum. The sequence goes on from MNCI01034713.1 coordinate 14,154, forward strand.
ATATCCGGAGAAGCCATCCATGAAGGATAGTAAAGCATGCCCAACCGTGGTGTCGATGAGTTGATCGATGTTCGGTAGTGGAAAGTTATCCTTGATTGTTGCCTTGTTCAAATATTGAAAATCTATACACATTTGTATCCCTCCTATTTTCTTCAAAACCACAACGATGTTGGACACCCACTCTGAATAGTCGACTGCACGGATGAAGGCTACTCGGTATAACTTAGTGATTTCCTCCTTCACGGCTAGCATGATTTCTGGCTTGATTTTATGTGTCCTTTGCTTAACTTCCTTCATGTGGGAGTCTAGGATGATATTATGTTGAATCAACCATGGATCTAGACCTGGCATATCTTCATATGACCATGCGAAGACGTCAACGTGTTCTTCCAAGGTTTTAACTATGCCCTCATGTATTTGTGTGTCTAGTAGAGAGCTAAGTCTTAATGTCTTTACCTCCCTTCTTATAGAGTTTACGGGTATCTCGACGAGTGGATCCTCGGTTACATCTCTGGCCTCCAAATCTAGGACATGGATCAAGTGTTTGGGCAAATTCGGGGGTGCTTCTAAGGTTGATACTGTATTATTCGCAACCAGCCCCTAGTTGATCGCGTCGAGGTTTAACTGCCTTGCAAGGTTGCCTTGTGGCCCTATTAATATTAGAGGCATGGACAGGGCATGGTGGGTTTCCATTTCTTGCTTAACCTGCCATCACAAGATGAGAGCCTGGGTAAGGATCACCAGAGATTGTGCGAAACGTAAATCTGCAAAGCAACATTGAGATGCGACTTGCTAAATAAGGCAATGTAAAGATTGAGGGTTTGCTTGCTCAAGGTCGTGGCGTACCACCTAGGCACAGGGATCTAGGATAGTTGAAGACATAGATATTGTTGATGTAAATTGCAAAGTTGTATATGGATGTCGAACCACTATTTAAAATGTCATTTTGGATTTCCATATTGTGACATGCAAAGTCTTGCTGCGCTAAATAACGATAAAAGAGATAGCCTTGCGAATATGAGACATATCGGGCAGTTAATGTAGGAATGAAGGCATGAAACTATTAGGGAATGTGCTATCCTTATGTCGAGGCGTGCTAGGTGATTACTAACGCAAGAAGCGTAATTACTTCGTTTGACATCATTGCAGACTGCGGCCGTTACTAGTTGAAATTGCTATCTTTGAGCCTTAAGAAACATAATCATGCTGGGTTTGTTAGCCTAAGGTCCTTTTGGACCTTCAATCGAAAACAAACATTATCATATTATTTTTATTTTCGAGAAGGCCAATAACTGACTTGGAGCATGCCGAGCTTTAAATGCTAATAGTGTCATGATATCGTGGCGAGCATGCTACGCTGCCCACCTCCCCCTGCCTTAATCAGAGAGAGAGAAAATAAGTTTCCCCATTTTGCTATTACTGCCATAAATAGGGGTTCAATCCTGGTAATTTCGCTATTTTTGCTCTAGAAGCGCATAATCCTTGTCGGAGCACTTCGACGATTTCAGGGCGTGGAGTCACTATGTGAATCCATATCGAGGCGGATTTCTAAGGTGAAGGTCATAAATCTGCTAGTAGGGCTATGGCTCCCAAGACTTAATTGGTGCTCGCAAAGGTCGGGGAGGTGAAGAAGGCCTTGAGATGTGGGCTGCGGGCGCGCGTTCCGGCGTGGGAGGGCACACTATTGACCCAGTGATTTTTATATGCCTCTTCTGTTCCTTTCTCCTCACACCTTCTACCCTCTTATGCTTTGGTTTTATGTCTCATTTATTTTGCTACTGGTATTTTCTGTGACTATGTCATTTTGGCTTTGGTGTTGTCGTGATCTTGCTTTCTTTCGGTCATCACTATTGTGCACGGGTCTCATTGTGGTTACATGCAAGGCCCTTACTACTGCGGTTGTTGCCACAGCTACGAGACCAAGGTCTTTTAAACTTTTGAACCATGAAACCTTCGAGAGGGGGTTTAGTTACATATGACGTAGGTGCATATTCTGTTTTGGTCTGCTATTAGTTATCTTATTGCTACACCAAGTTACTTGCATGTTCTTGCTACGCTAAGCTTTTGAATCTTTGTTGTGCTATGATGAACAGGGATCATGCTATGCTTCACTTATGGTCGACTAGGTGCTACTACGTTGCACATGTATTATGTTCATATTTGATGTCACTGTCTGTTGTTTCTGTTATGCAGGGTAGGACCAAGCTCTAGATTGATCATTTTGGATCTGGAAGGAGTCTTGTGTCATGTTGGCTGACCTATGGCCAACGTTCCCCCTCCCTCGATACATTTGGGAGATCGAGCAGTTTGGTTTAGGGATGGGGCGCGAGACTTCCTACAATTCCTCCTCAGCGAGTTTAGTCTCATGGTTTGGTCCTCCTCGGATGAGACGTGGGTGTCTGGCATGATAAAGGCCTTGCTGCCAGGGGTAAATCGGGACATCCTGAGATATCTTATTAAAGATACGACTTCAGGCAAGCTAGGAGGAGGGCCTTCCCCACACTCCATAGGGTTGAGGCGCTTGGCCTAGATTTGGGACATGCCAGAATACTAGTGTTATCATCCCTTCAACACGTTGTACCTCGCGCGCCATATGGCGACGTATTTTCTAAACCCACAGGGGACCGTTTACTGTGTTGGTGGGTGAGTTTCACGTCTTTATTTTGTTGTTCGACAATGGCTATGCTCAGCCAAGTGTTAATAGCATGCACTTGTCATCAGGTTCTATCTTACCAATGGCGGGGTTCATGATCAGCCAAATGAATTGGCCACAGCACAACTAGTCCTACAGGAATTTGCCTCTGCCAAGAGCCTACGAGCGAGCATGATTGCTTTGTGTGGGGAAGAATACCATCCCACCTACGCATGCTCGCCTCTTTCTACAATAATTTTAGGACAAAGCGTTGGCTAGACAAGGAGTGGAGAGAACCTTTTAAGTAAGTTACGCTCGAAGCAGTCTTAGCGGCTGAACTCCCATTATTCCCCTCACCGTATAGGCCTGGTGGGTTAACAAGTGGGTGTCATTTTTTTTAAGATATGCTTTGTGATTATTGCCGCAGGAGTGAAGAAGCCCTACGAAGTGATGGTGGTGACTACTAGAAGGCAAGGGGGAAACATCTACTTCAAATACGGCGAGGTATCGGCAAGCCAGAGTTGGTTGGAACGAGGGGCTTCGGGCCCCTTGCTCAGAAGAATCTGAATGGCCGGGCTCATGGATTTGTTTATGGCACCAAATCCGGGTGTTCCTACTACCGAGATGCTTTCCCTAGTCAATTCCTTTTCTGGGTAGGTGAGCCACTTTCGCACATACATGCATGGTGTGCGGGTGGTCATTGACATCAATGACCAGCTATTTGCAGATTTTTTTGGCGTTCCTAATGATGGTGCTGATGTGATGTCGAAGGGCAAGTAGGAGTTGACCCTTCGTAAGCAGCATATTGAGGAGTGGCTGAGGCTCACCAAGGAGCAGAAAGGGTTCCCTATGGAAAATCTTAAGGATGGTCTTTCCATGGGGATATATCTAGTCTTTCGTGCTTGTGCATTCCCTCAACTGCTCACCCAAGAAAAGGTCTTGGGGCTTGAGCAGGCTTGGGTAATGCAGGAAGTCGTGGAGGAAGGGGCCCATTATAACTGGGCCAAGTTCCTATGTAATGACTTGCAGGGGAAGATTTTGGGGCTCCATGAGCAAACGGAGTCCCGTTCTAACATACACTATGCCTTCTACATTGGTTGTTTAAAGCGCTTTGCAGAGTTCCTGGTGCTCCAAGAGGATGGTGTCTAGTCCGAGCTAGACCATGATCAGATTCCCAAGCCATGGATTTGACAGGTCTTTCGGATCATGCAAGCTCAGGCTCTGCCAGAGATGGTCAGGGATTCATTTTCTGTAACGACTAAAGATCTGATGGTTCATAGCGCTTGTGGCCAAGACAGCATAAGGGAGACTTCCCCTACCATACTCGGCAACGTGACCCAGGGTGATTATCTTATGGCTGAGGCCGTTCCTGCAGAGTTGCGGAGAAAGAGACCTCCCCCGGCTAGGGAAAGCCCTCATGAAGAGGAGCAACAACTACGGTTCAAGTTGCGGTGAACGCAACCCCCAATTGGTAAGCGTTTAGAATGCCAACTATTCCATTCTTAGCTAAGTTGTGCTTTGTGGCATGGTATCAGTTTTAAATTAATCGACTTTGATTTATTGTGTGTATACCCTTTGTGGACAGCAGAAGAAGAAGGTGATGAGGAAATGTTGACCCTCAGACTGAGGGCGACAAATAAAGACATGGGGGGCCGGACTCTGGAAGAGAGGGCCTCGGCAAGGGATACTGGGCCTCTTGTCTCCGGGGCAGGGGGTCTTTGCATTAGGGAGCCTCTTCCTACCAATGAAGAGGTGTCTTCCCAAAATAAAGAAGACACTACCCTCCTGAAAGGAAAAGCACCAGCACTTGAGGTAGGAGTTCCTACGGACCTGGCTGGGCCTTCTACAGAACCTACCGTGATTGTCTTGCACCAGCATGATGTAAGACAACAGCCGAATGCTGGTGAGTTTAGGCTTTGGATGTACCCTACCGTAGTCCACTTCGACTGTTCCTGTCATGCTAAATTGCGTAATAGGTGCTACCGCTGATGTATCAAGACCTTCTCTGCCCTAGACGGAGTCATGGGCTGAAATTCCTGACAAGTTTATGTTTGTTCAGGGGCTAGTTGATGACATGATCAAACTCCTTCAACAGGTGGATCCTCGTGCGGGTGAATAGGAGTGTTGACAGCCCCTATGCTGCTACCCTACAACTCTGGAATGTATTGATTTATGTTATGTTGACATGATTGTTATACTTTCTACAGCCTCTCAGCTCAAATGGGATCCAGCTCAACCTATGGAAACTGGCACGATGCCCACACTCTCGTCTGACATGACTGAAGTGTCTCATCGCGTATTTGACGAAGCTTACAAATGCATCTTGCACTCGATGTGCTTCCTATGGGAATGTAGATGTACCAACAAGGAATTGTGGAAACGGGCCAATAGGAGCGAGCAGAGAGAGACGGAACTGGTTGCTGAGGTGGAGAACCTCAAGTTGCGGATCAATTTCCTCGTAAACTGTAGTCCCGACCCTGTGGAGCTATAAAGGGCTGTAGCCGATCATGCCAGATTTTGGACTGTTATTCGTCAGAACGTAGAATCCACCCGCAAAATAGTCGAACAGCAAATGCAGATGAATTTTCTGGCCTAGAAGTGCTAAGATATGAAGGACATCAGCACCAAGATCTTCGAATGGAGGAAGGCCTAGAGGGACCACAAGTATACATACAAGTAAGAAAACAAAACCCATCGAAGGCAGTATAAAGACGCTGCTGTGGAGGTATTCTTGTATGAGGCGTTTGTGAAGGCCATCGGTGCTTCTGAGGCTTATGCCAAATTTAAAGAGTAGGTGTAGGTCACGGAGTCTCTAGATTTGGGGGTGACCCTTCCTACAAGGGAGACAGCCACCACCTCCCTTTCCCCCGGGCCTCTAAGATGGACAACTTTGGAAAGGGAGAAAGTTTCTGCTGCGAATGCTGAACCTAATGATAGGCCTTGGATGAATATCTCAATGGAGGAGATTGAGCGTCGCCTTAGGCTTGGTCTAGACCAGATACCTCTTGTGACGGACGTAGGCTCCCCTTAGGTTAGTCGCTTTGACACTTTGCTATAGCTGTCATTTATCGCATTTGTTGCCCCTACTAACTACTTTATCCTTTGGGGCGCAGGCTCTTAACAAGGATGTGAGGCCTGTGGAGGAAAGGAATGAGGTGTCGGTGGGGGGCAATATGGGAGCAGATGATGTGCAAGTGGATGAGGTAGAGACAAATGGCGAAGGCAATGCGAATAGGGATAGCTTGTGAGAGCATGAGCGTGGACTCCCCCTCTCTTCTTCTCTTTTTTTTCGGAAGAGTTTACAGACACTACCAATAGGCAAAAAATTTTAACTAAAATGTAAGACTCCAGAAAGGAACACCGATTTCGTGTTATTACGTGTGTTATGTGAAGTTTTCATATTCTGGTATGCTAGTTTTAGGCCATTTCAGGTTGTTTCTGTAATGAATAAAGCAAAGGTGATAATGCTAGTTTTAAGCCTTTTCGAGCCGTTTGTTACTTTTAAGCCATTTCAGGCCATTTGCGTATTCTTCCAAAAAGATGACACCCTGGCGAGCTAAGTAGAGAGCGAATATTGGAGGATGGTGACTAGGTCAAAGGTTGCAAAGCTGCTATGCTATGCGTAGCTGTCTCCTAACTTTTCGTGGGTTGATAGGGATGTAAGGTCAAGGCATTTCGTCAGGGCCTTCGCTCGTGCTACCGTCCTCCACTTGAAAGGGCAACTCCACCCAAACGTTTTCTACCTGAGGAACGCTTCGTTGGGTGGATCCCTTCGTTGTATGATTGGTGCATGCATGGACAGGCACTTCATCTTCAGGGGTTGTAACCTCTGAACCTTGCTCTGTGTTTAGGTTACTAATTACTTGCGTTACCACCTCGTCGCCATGGATTATCACCTCTCTTCCCTCGTATGGTAAGTGGATTTCCTGGTGTATAGGCGAGGAAACTACCCCGAGTTGTGCTAACCACAATCTTTCCAAGATTAGGTTAAACCTAGGCATTTCTTCGACTACGACGAACGTTGCATCCGTGGGGAGCTCATTCCCTGCTATGAAGCTGTGCCTTTGACCAGGACGTGTGCCCCACTGAAGGACTGTAGGCACGATGTCGCTGTTGGTTTGATCTAGTTGACCAACCCCAGTTTCTCTATGATAGGCAAAGAGATGATGTTTGTGGCTACCCCATCATCAACGTGCACCCTTCGGATTCGATACTGACTGACCCGAATTATGATGAAGAGAGGCGTCATAGTCACTTGACCCTTTTCGGGATCTTGCTTAAGGGCTTTGTTGCTAAACGTTAGTGGAGGTGTAGACTCCATGGGTACAAAGGGGAGTATGACTAAGTGGATTGTTTTCTCTTCTGCCGGCATGTTTTCATCGATCGGGATTGCCGTTAACATGCGGACCAGAGCCTCGCGGTGAGGGGCAGATACTATGACTAAGTCTTATAGGCTTAACGTGGTATATTTATGCCTTAAGGTTTGCCCAACCTGGGTTAGGGCGTTCAACAAGTCTTGGTCACTCATCTGTTTGACACCCTCCTCCTCGATTCGTCCTAGAAGATGAATCTCCCGAGGGAAGATGGCCCCAGACCCAGGTTCAAATTTTAGACAACAGGATGTCATAGGTTGTGTGCTTGCGTCGACCTTTGTCCTTGGTGATAAAGGTGTAAATTTAAAGGGAAAATGCATAGTTTTAGATATTCTTTCGACAGTATTCCTCTTTGACACCTCGCCCATCAGGTAGGTTTCTCACGTTGTAGGGCGAGGAAGTTGTTTAATGTTGCTGCACGGGATGGGGGCTATCGAATATGTTGGTATCATAATGATGAATGGAGCTAGAGGTGTTAGCGGACGGGGTTGCACAGCCCCGCCAACGGGTGGTGCAAAGGCAGATGCTCATGGTGGGACTTTCAGGATGAAGGGTGATTGTGGACTTGGACCAGCCATTGGTGGCATGGGCGTACTACGCTGAGGCACGCAAATCACAAATGGTTGGACGGGTGGCATGGGATCATTGTCAATATCATTGGCATTGATTATGTAACTGATGTTGTTGCTGTTGAGGGGGTCGGTATAAACGTACATGGATTGGTTTTCAGGACGTACTGGGCTACTTTCATCTAGGACCAAATGCCCTAGGTCATCAATTTTTGGATGTCATCTTGCAACAATAGACAATAATCCATGGTATGACCACATAGTTGATGGTAGTTGCAAAACCTTTCCAACATAAAACCTTTAGGAACTAGAGGTTCGTTAGGCAGGGCTAAAGAGGGATTTCTAAGGAGCTCGCAGTAGCGTCGATGCCTCATGTTTGCTTCTTCTGACATTTGTTTATGTTGAATGTATCCTGCTGCCAACAGTTGCTTTAGGAGGTCTAAAGGTCTGAGGGTCAACGGAGTATATTTTGAATGATCTTTATGTTCGAAATTAGGTTTAGTGTATGCAGATGTCTCGGGTGCGAGGGTGGCGGGTTGTAATGGTTGGCCCGGCTTAGGCCCTGAGTCGGCTGCAGGTATGGTCGATTTCTTATTATTTTTGTTTCCTCTATTGCTATGTTTGGGCTTAACCTCAGCTACCACAGTGGTCACCATGGTCGTTGGGGCATTACCTTTGTCCCTCTTTGCAAAACTATTCCTATAAGTGACATAAGCCAGGTCTTTACTTGCCTCGGCTACGTCTTGTATGCTTTTCATCTGAGTGAAAGCTTGACTAAGTGAGCGTGGAGCAAGGTAGTTTTGACTTGATGAAGTCGTTCACTGCACCCTTAAATACGGCTAACAAATGAGCCTCCGCGATAGGTTCACAGATTTCGTTAAGGGTTGCGCTCCATCGTTGAATGAATTTTTGGACTGATTCTAGTGGATCTTGCCTCACGCTCATCAGCTGATCCAGCGTGGTTTCTAGCTTCAGGTTATACTTGAATCGTGTCACAAACTGGGTCAAGAGTTCTTCCAAATTCGAAATGGATGAACATGGCAATGCGCGATACCAATCTAGGGCTTTCCTGGCTAGGGACATGGTGAAGATGGGAATGATCGTATGCGGCCATTGTTGCAGCAACAAAGACTCTGACCGAAAAGTGATGAGATATGTATTAGGATCTCCTTCTCCATCATACTTCGTGAACTGTGGGAGGGACATCCCGAGTGGTAATATCAAGGTAGGGATTGCAAGGTTGACAGGGCTGTCTTGGTAAAAGTCCATGACTCATACCATATCGGACCCAATAGCTTTGAGGCATTTTACTTCCTCGGTTAGGGTCTAAATAAGCTGAAATGCTTGGTCCAGACCCGGGGATGTTGTAGATGGCTAAGGGACTGCAAAGGAAACCACCACAGGTGGCATGGTAATGGTGGCAATTTGGCCCATCGGAGCGGTAATAGCAGGTTGATTTGTTACGTAGGCTGTTTGGATCACCGACGGGACCCCCTATGGCCTCGCGCTGAGTTGTGCCATTTGGGGGGTTGAGTAGACCTGAGGGCGAGTGTAATGAGACATATGCGACGGTTGCAGAACAGACGAGGAAGTAGACAGAGGCCACCACATGGATGGACCTGGGCCCATCATAGTGGGTGGGACAGTCGCATATGTAGGAATTGGTATGGGAGTTAGGTGCAGTTGTAGAGTAGGTATAGTGTGGACATGCGGTAGAGTAGCCGTGATAGGTGTATTGCGTGTTGTGGTAGCGTGCTGATAAACGGCTTGCGGTGGCATAGTTGCTGCAGGTGCAATCGGGCAATAGAGGTGATGAGGTGCTAGGAACGTAGCATGTCTACCCACTATAGTTGCAGTTGCAGACTACTGAAGCATAGGCACGATGGTGAAGGGGGTGGCGATCGGTAACGGGTTGGCCCAGAAGGATTGGGTAGGCGAGACAGGAATGGGGTTGGCTGGGCCTCCCTCGTTAGATTGGGAGTCGAGTTCCTCCTGCCCATGTTGAAAGGCATCATCCTAGTTGGACGTCGTGTCTTGTTGCTCCCTAAGCCTTGTCAACTAGATTAGTTGATCTAGCAGCCTTTGGTTCGCTTGTGTCAAAGGCAAGGAAATGCCTTGGTTAGGAACGAATTCCTCCTCATTGCAATAAGCGAACTCGAAGCTACGTTTTTCCTTGAGTTCATGTAAATCTAAGGGCAGGTTAGCCTACACCTTCATGCAAAGGAAATTATAATGCTCGTGTTGCTGGGCTAGGCCCTTAGGTCCTCCATTTTGGATCCTAAGAGACCGGCGTCTTTCTGGTGTTGGATTCAACCGTTGTTCGGCACCAGTAGTGCCTCGGGCTATGAAGGGCACCTCCATGTTGGAAATATCGACAGCGGTAGTGGTAGAAGTCATCATTAAGCAAGTGATTATGTGAAAATGCTAGAAAAATTATGTGAAAATGCTAGAAAATGTAGAAGAATAGAAGGATAAAAAAAATGAAAACGGGTGGCTTTTCGTCTTGCAGGATCCTGGAGGGATCGTCTAGGCGACCGACCTGCACCACACAAGATGAAAACAACCTCAAAAGGGTGTCATGTTTTCTTCTGTGCTGGCTAGGGTGTAGGGCCCATGTGGGAATACTGTAGAAGGAGTAAGTTAAATCATCGTCAGAAGGCCTATTGTCTCGTAGGGTCCCGAAGGAACCATTGAGGCGATCAATCCACACCGCACAATGCGCAAACAACCACAAAGGATGTCAAGTTTACACCAATGCAAGCTGGGGTGTGGAAGCCATACGAGACTACCGTAAGATGAAAAAATTAACTAGTGACTAGGTAAGTTTCGTGTCTCGTAGGATCTCGGAGGGACCGTCGAGGTGACCAGTTTGTGCCGCACGGAATGAGGTACAGAACGCAACCGAGACAGCTGTAGGATGGGCAAGTTAACTAGCAATTAGGCAAGTTTTATGTCTCGCAGGGTCCCAGAGGGACCATCCAGGCAACCGATCTGCACCACACGAGGCAGGGTGTAGTACGCACGCAAGATGACTATAGAATGAGCTAGTTAACTGGCAGTCGGAGGCCTTGTATTCTATGGGGCTCTAGAGGAACCGTCGGGGCGACCGATCTGCGCCGCATAGAACGCAAACAACCGCAAGAGGGTGTCGCGTCTACGCTCGTGTGTATCAGGGTGCAAAAGGCTCACAGAACTACCATGACACACAGCAAAGGCACCAAAAGGCCCTCCTTCTACTGCCAGAAAACTGTAGCAACCAAAAATGTCAGCGGCTAGAAGAACGCCAAGGTCGGTGGGCACAACAGTTCCAACCCCGTGCTAGTGGGAGGGCGGTGCTAGGTGTGTGCGAACACAGGGTGCCCTGAACGGTCTGGTCGATTACACAGGGACTTACATCGACATCAACATAGCCTTTTGGAATATAAACTGTACAAGCTGCGAGATGGTGCTTATGGGTAATTACAGTGGGAAAAGAAAGGGACTAAAAAAATGCAACAGTAATGCGAAATAGTAAATAAACATAAGTGCGACAATGATATGAGATGAAGCTTGAAGGTAAACAAAATAGAAATAATACAAGGAAGCCAAATAGTAAATAAGAGGTAACAGAAGATATAGTTACGAATATGCACCACTTCAGAGCTACAAATCTGTCCGGTCAGGGCGTGGCATAATCAGCTGCATGACGTGACGGAGTGCAGAAAGTTCCGAGAATGACCAAAGCATGTCAAGAAACAGGAATAGCTATGCACTTGGGCACAGACTTCACTTATATACAATGCTAGTGAGATCCTACCAAGGTGGTAGAACAAGACCCTAGGCTTTATGCCAGCTGAGAGAGGTTTCGTTTACAAATTGCTAGCCTCTCCTTTTCTTTCCCTTATTATGAGATTGTAGGTATTTCTCTTTGTTTGTTTCAGTCAAGGAGACTCCTCTTTTCTTTTCTTTTTTTTCGCGGACCCTTTTTATGCTGTTTGATAGGCTATTTATAAGGCTGAAGGTAAGCAAAGGTGACCATTTGAATACTTCATTGTTGTAGACTTACGCTAACTTACTGGCGTTACTCAAGCCGTTTGTGACCATTGAGCTTGCAAGACCATTGTGATGTGAGCAATAACTACGATCCTACCATGTCATGACTGCACTGCCAGCTCCTAGAGGCATGTGCCAATGGTCCGATTGATGTGGAGTGCATTGATGTTGCACGGCCACCTGCCTGTCGGGTTGTGTTTTGCGACGTGGCTTGCTTATCATGGCGTAGCACCTTGCCATGTGTCTTGCCGTACGTCACATACTTACTACATGATGCTACGCTACATAGTAGCGTAGCATAGTGACTGGGATAGTTTTGCTGATTTTTAGCTTATTCTACCATAATGCAAGTTCTGTGGACTTCGTTGATTTTTCCTTTCAAACCGCCTTCTATTCCTTTCCGCAGGATTGCTACACCTTGCTGCGCCATGTAGCTCAGTGTAGCGTAGTAGCAGACATCACTGCAGAACTCGAGATTGGACAAGGGAGGTTAGTAGTGAAGTTGTTGCTATGCTACGCCATATGTCATCACATAGCGTAACATCTCGTTCCGCCATTGATTTCTGAGGCTTGCTACGCTACACATCGTAGCGTAGCAGGCTTTGTGACTTAGAAAACTTGCTGAACTACTTCTCCTGTGCACCTAGGCTACTGTCGCTGATTCTGGACAACGTTTTTGAGCAGGCTATCGGCTGTTTAGACTACTTTGGTGGGGGGCAAGTTGGTACGGAACTCGCCCATTCCTAAAGTAGAAAATTTACCGAACTTACCATCCTAAACCCAAAACGTTCTTTTCCCGATGGACTGCCATGGTGCTGTGTAGACTACAAGAGCCTGGTGAAGCTAGGATGACCCCACATTTTCTTTTAGGGTGTTTCACAATGCATCAACCAAAATATATAAACTAATGATACAACTAGCAATGAGGTGAAGAATGGAGAGAAGGATGGAGAGAATATAATGGAATGGAATGCCAAGAACAAGGTGGTGTACAGCCCCTTGTGTAGTTTATGATTAAAGTGACTTGGAAAATCTCATTCCAACTCTAATCTCAAACCAACCACATCCAGTGACTTCGCATCAATGCATTCAGCCAATCCATCCTCTTGAAGTAACAAGAATGCACCTCCAAAGAGCCACCACCATTCCAATGAAACAAAGGAGAGAATGGGAAGTGAGAAGGGTCTTACTTATAGGGAACATTTTTAGTTCCATAACCAGTGCTTGTAGCCCAATCGATTATTTCATCTAAGGGGTGTGCTTTGAATTCTCACTCTTTTTTTTGTTTTTTTGTTTGTTTTTGTTTTTGTGTTTTGTGTTTTTATGTGTGAGAACCACACCATGCAAAGACTTCTTATTTTTATTGACTCAGCTTCCGATAATTGGGTAACATCGGAATGGCAAGAAAACTCAAGAAGAAAACATCCAAGCACCCAAGAGAATGGCCAACACAAAAGCATCAAGTTCCCTTGAAGTTACACCCTTGTCAAACCTTGAGCCCTTCCTTAGTTTGAGAAGTGCCCAGTCACCGATTCGTTAAAGTTCTTATTATGAAGGACTGTACATTCCCAAGCCAAGAGAGACCATAGAAACTGGTGGATGGATGGGTGAAGTGAACTCATTGCCTGCCATATCAAAAGAAACATACCTTAGTATCAACATCGTGACTTAAAGGTATAACCAAACATTAGCAATCAACATGAAAACAGTTCACACCATCATTCCGAACACTTATTGGGTGACAAACTTATAGGATGGATCACACACACATACAATGAAAAAGTATAATGATGTTGAAAAACAAAAACAAGAAAAGTTAAAGAAATTTGTAAAACAAAAACAAGAAAAGTTGAAGAAAGTTGTAAAACAAAAACAAGAAAAGTTAAAGAAATTGTAAAACAAAAATGTGTAAGACAAAAATATGTAAAACAAAAATGTGTAAGACAAAAACTTGTAAAACAAAAACATTGTAAAACAAAAATGCGTAAAACAAAAATGTGTAAAACAAAAACTTAAAAAAAACTTAGGGCCCCCATATGATTAGCATAGGTGGCCATCTCCCCCACCCCTAAATTGCAAGGGAGAGATCCAAAATAATGAACGTCTATTTGAATTTCGTAGAAGTTCCCAACTCCTCTCCCAATTGATGATCTTAGGTTGATGGGTGGAAGTTGGCGATGCTCATATTCCAACGTGTCTATGCGTTCATTATTGGCATGGTTTGTCTCCTCAGTTTGTTCCATGCATATTTGTTTGCTCTTTCTAGTAGTTGTCAACCACAGGGTGTCTACTACTTGTTGTGTGGTTGCTACATACAAGCATCTTTATTTCAAAATTTCAAGGGCACACCTGTTACATGGAGGCATTTCCTCCATGTCATCACCTGATGAATCACTGTATGTGATGCATGGAACTTTCCTCTTCTCGATTTTTCCATAAATGTTTATCTTAGAAATTTCCAAGGAAAGATCACGAATCCCTAGTTACACATCTACTGTACTTAGCCATGACCTTCCCATTATAATTGGGAAATCCCCATTGTTGTTGTTAAATTCTATCACCAGGAAGTTAGCTAGGTAGGACCAACCACACACCGTGGTAACAATGTCCTCCATCAATCCCAAGGAAATGGTGATGGANTACTCCTCCACCATCTAACACTTTGGATCACCCTTCAATCCAACAGAGTTATACACATATGGTTATGTTAACACATACCGTAATCGACTAGATCAAGGTAGGCCACTTTCCTAGGAAACTAACTGATCCTGAAAGCCCCTTAATCTATTTACAAATTGTTGGGAATGAATCACATAAGGCTCTTCTTGAATTAGGTTCCGGAGTCAATTTAATATCACGAGAGATGTATCAAGCCTGGAACCTGCCNACTCTGTTGGATTGAAGGGTGGTCCAAAGTGTTAGATGGTGGAGGAGTGTACCCAAACTCAACCACTTGTTGTGAGAGCTTGTCTGGGCTTTTGGTTCTGAAGAAAGGTCTTCTCTTTTTACAGTTGTCAGAACCAGCAGCGGGTTGAATTTTTATGGTCTCGTAGCGTTACGTTGCTGTGGTTGAGTAGGGAGTTTCCCTTGCATTGTTGGAGTAGGAGGTGTTATGGGAACTACAGGTGGAAGAGGTGCAGATAGATTTGGAGGGTGGTGTATATGTGAGATGTCTCCAGGAGGAGAAGGGGTCCTCCTAAAGTACTCCCAAACTTGGTAGTGACATTGGGGAGTTGTGTGACTTATAGAGTCACTTGGAGAAATCGGCTACTACACATAATAACCATATGGATCGGGCTGCCGGTAAGGGTACTGTTGTATTGGCGGTGGCACCCACCATGACTTTGGGTATTTCCACCACTGATGTTGTCCGATGGGTTGTGGTGGAGTTCCACTTGGATAGTACGTTAGTGGTTGGTGGAACTGCCTTGGGTTACCTTGGGGATAAGGTAACCTTCGAGGTGTTTGCCATTGGTTAAGTCTTGGATTAAGTGCATACACCCCAGACTCTTGTAAATGTGAGATGATTGGACAACATCCCTTGGGATGATCATAATTGTAGATCTCACATCCACTATCATCGTCTTTGTCTGAATCCACAACCTCATCGTAGATAGTGTTTTTCCCCTTACCCTTATTATGTGCAGGGCCTGAATTTCTCCGCTTTGTCTTATCTTTGTCACTACTTCGTTCCTCCTTAGACTCTTCTACAATTTTCAAGATAGTTTCAAGTCTGGAGTCTAAGGAATCCCACAATTGATCCATCTTAGCCGATACTTCTGTTTTTAATTTTTGAATCGGCAAGGTTTTTCTATTCACCAACTCTTCGAGTGGTGACTCATCCTCTTCATTGCAAAATTTAACAACCTTCTTCCGAAGGGAGGGATCATGGTTGTATTCTTCCATACTCTCTCTTTTTCGTAGTTCACCTTCTTCTTTTGCTACTTATTCCAACAAGAGATGAACTTCATGGGCTCTAAGTTCTGATAGTCTCCCTTGGGGATAATTCCCAAGGGTTCTTCTAGTTTCATGCCTTAGCCCATCCACGATGTGACAAAGTTGATTCCATTGAGCGTATCCATGGCCCGGGCAACGATGTAACAATGTGTAGTAGCAGGCCATGGCATCATCCAAGGGTTCATGAGTTCCTTGCTTCCATCCTTGGATCTTCTTACACAAATTAGACACTCTAGAGTATGTTTGATACTTATTGTTGAAGAGTACTAGCATCGTACTCCACCTCCTGATGGTTTCTGGTTCTAAGGACTAGTACCAACTCTCTGCTTCCTTGGTGGGTGTCCTGGGAAACAACTTAAGTTTTTATCACTCGTTCTCTAGGTTTTTCAAGGCTTATGCATCATGGAATGCCTGTAAATGATGCTACGGATCAACATTGTATCCCCCTTCGAATTGTGGGATGTTGTTCATGTCTAAGCGTTTGATCCAACTATCTTTTAAATGCCTTTTGGGAATTCTAACAGCCTCTATTATATCAAGCATACTTCGAGTTGCAAGTAGGGGCTCATCATGATCATCTCTTTCATGATGTCCATGATGTCTTCATTGTTCCCTACTTTCCCTTCGTTCATGCCTTTATCCTCTCTCTTGACTCTCTCGTTGAGGTCTCTCATTTTTCTTACCTTTATCCTCTCCGTTATGCTCGTGATGGTTGCACCCAGAGGTGGAAGGAGAGGGTGAGTGATGAGATGAAGGAGAAGAGGAAGGAGAACCATCGCCATGGCGATGTTTCTTGCCTTCTCTTCGGCTGCTATGGCCCCGATTGTGGTGACGATCTAAGTGCCCATCCTTATTATGAGTTGTTCTTCCCTCTATGAACAGTTGGTGTTCATGGGGATCAGAACTTGTGTTATGTATCGTTGAGCGTAGGTTCTGATACCCCAACTCCTCA